>JAUCNO010001888.1:4848870-4874265 GCA_032353835.1 Enteromius viviparus
GTTCAGTGCTTTGCTACAATCTGTATTGTTAAAAGCGCTATATAAATAAAAGTGACTTGACTTGACTTGACTTGAAAGGAAGAAGCTAGTTAGCAATTAGGAGCTGAACGATGTTCTACAGTATGTGAAACTTGGTTTGGAAACTGTTACTTCTGTATTTCTAAATGAAACATGTTCAGTGACAAAAGTGTAGGGTGAAACCTGAATATTAGGTACATGGCTTGGTGCTAGGAAATCTATAGAAAAAAAAAAGTAAAATTAAAGTTGTACCCCTGGTGTCACATGAAGTGTTTTACTATGTCCTTGCCATGTTTCTGGACCTGGGAACATTTCAGCTGTGTTGCTGTCTATGGACATTTTTGATTTAATTAAAAAATATCTTTATTTGTGTTCTGAAGATGAACGAAGGTCTTACTGCTTTGAGTTGTATCCATTGTTTTATGGATATCAAAATCAAAATATTGAGAAAATCACCTTTTTGTTGTCCAAATGTCATAAACAATATTACTAATCAAAAAATATTCTTTAACATATTTATGATAGCAAATTTTCAAAATATCTTAATGGAACTTGATTTTTATGTAATACCAAATGATTTTTCGCGTAAAAGAAAAATCAATAATTTCGACCCACACATGTTGGCTACTGCTACAAATATACCTCTGCTACTTTTTTCAACTTAAAAAAAATGTTTTATAAATGATGTAAAAATATACATATATATATAAGTGTTTTTGTTTCAGACTGAGGGCACCTGAAAATATGCATGTGTCTGTTTTTGAATATGTATTCCTGTTTTTAGTGATCTTTTTGAAGGCTATTCTCTGTGGCAACGTGTAGTCTTAGTCTTAGAACTTAGAATGTCTCCAGTTGTGTCTTTGACCTTTCCCAGTAATGTGCAACATTTTTTGTGCAGTTTACAGACTGCAGAGAACTCTAGTCAAAATGTAAGTTCCTTTCAATATCTTCAGAGCTTTTAAAGTTCCTTCAGTCCACCTGTGCTGGTTTTAAACTGAAACATTTCTGTAACAGTTCGGCACAACGTTCCACACAAACACACGCAGCCCATTTCAGAACTGCCAAGAGGACAGCTCTACTATTATGGGTTTGCACAGATCATCAACCATTGCATGTCTGGTCGCTCTCTGCAATCCAGAGAAATGTTGTTGGGTGTTTTTTTTTTAGTAAATACTAAGATGAAAAAACTATTTGACACCTTAGCCTCATTTTCTATTTTCATTTGTATAGTCCATGGTAAAGCATGCTGATGTGTCCTGTTAATGTTTGCCTCACTGTTGTCTCACTTGGTTCTAATGAACCAGTTCATTTAATAAGCATTTGTTGATTGAGGCAGTTAATTTCTTATTTTTCTGAATAGAAAGTTAATGTGGCATATGCTACTTAAGCCATTATAGAAAGATGAGTTCATTACTTTATTAGTTAGTGTTATGAATATCTGCTCTATGGTCGTTATTGAGGCTAAATGTCATATTTTATAAATAAAAATGAGGAATGTGATATGGCAGTGTAGTCCCTTTAGTAGGTTGTACTGTTTCATATGAGGTCAGTAGAATATATCAATGACATATTATTTGGTCTTGCTAATAGTCTTCTTTTTACTTTTTAAAAAATAATATTTTACATAAAATGCATGCATTTTTTATCAACTATTTAAAAAGTACATTACTCAAAGTACTACTGTTAATGTAGTGTTCTTTTTTATTATAATTTTCTTTTGTCATTTTCCTAATCAATGTACTATATCAGCATTGGCACAATTTAAAAACAAATTCTGGGAGCAAATCAACATCGAAAATGAACAGGAAAATGATTTTACAGATTTTGATGTATGAACACCAAAAGAGAGTCTGGAGCTGAGCAGGCTGGCGGAGGCTCCTGATTATTTTTGGTTTGATGCGGCAGCATTCGCAGTAAATTGATTTAGCATTTCTGGCAGCCTGTGGAAGAACAGAGTTATCAATTGGCTTTACAGCACAGAGCATCCATCTCAAACAGATACAATGTAATGCAATCTATTTCCAAGAATAAACAAAGGATGCCATTTATTAAATAGGAGACTGACAAATGCTCGGTGACTGCTTCCAACACTGCTGCACCGATCTCTCATTTTCAACTTGCTTTGATGAATTCAGGTGGTGTAACAAGGCCTGATGGATTATGGGGCTTGTCAGAGATGCTGCAGTTGCCAATCTGTCAGATCCTGGATCAGGCGGAGGCGTCTCCATATCTTCGCACGGCCTGCTAAGACTGATCTGGAGATGGATTACAGAAGCTGCAGCTTGAAAGATCCATTTTTTACCTCTGGGTTACATCTTCATTTGATAGAGAAGGGTGACGATAGATTTGTGTATTGCCATATGCTTGATGTATGATGGCATTGCCAGGAAGTACCAGGCTTGAATGTGTTGTGTTTGAGTCGGGGTCGGCAAAGGTCACCAAAGGGTGGGTCCATTTTTGCTCGCCTCCATTAGGCTTGTTATTTCTCTGGGAGACTTTATAGTAGGACTTCTCCTCTCTATCGCTCTCCTTTGCACTACTTTTCCCTTCCACTCACACTTTCAACTCTCTCGTTCTTTTTTCCTCCCCTCTTTTCTCTCTCTCTTTCCATCAGACCAGGCAAGAGGCACAAATTTAGCAATCGCCTTCAAAGTGCACTGGTTGCCTTGGGCAACTGTATATTGCTATGTGCCTCATTTTTATTTCTGCGCTCCCAGAAGCTGACTCTTTGTCCCACGATCAAAGGGAGGCACAGGGGGGCTGGAGGACATTTAAGATTACAAGCACTCTGGGAGATGATCTGAGCCTCATACTGCAGTCAGTGTGAAGGATTAATAGTCTGCCATGGCAGCCCAGCCATGTGGCGCTGTCTTACATTAGCTCATTCTCCACAGTTGTATTTAAAGTTTGCAACCCACAACATGACACTGTTTGCTGATTTTACTCACTTAATCTTGTTTTGAAGTAGAGTCTGCATGAGACTTTATGTGCCCTTAAAAAAGTATTATTGCCTTGTTTTTTGGGGAAAATATATTGTTCATTTATTACCCACTTATGTTTATAACATTAGCTTACATTTAAAAAAGAAAAAAGTAAAGAAAAATTGAATGTAAGATTTGTTCACAGCTTGGTGACCAGTTCTCACTATTAACTGCGACTTTTGCCTCAATACACTCTTTATTTGCTGCTAATTAATAGTTAATGGTGTAGTTGAAGGTTAGGTATTGAATAGGGTTAAGGAATCTAAAATATGGAATATTTGGATCATCAAATATCATCTGGAATAAGTATACTGGTAACAGCCAATATATGAGTGCCAATAAGCAACTAGTTAATAGTGAGAATTGGTTCCTGAACTAAAAGAAAAGAAAAAGAACAAGAAAAATGACATCATTCTTTTTCTTTTTTTTCTTAATAAAAAAACAAACAAACACTTAATTTATGTTTGTACTTTCTTCCTGTTTTTGATTTTTAAAAAACATTCCTCATCAATACTTTTATCTTCTTTCAATTTAAATTCCAACATCATTTGTTTTTCTTTCCAAACTGGTGTGTATTTTTATTTTGTAGCATGAGCCTTGCTTCATTTTAAATGTATGCAAACAAGATATATCCAATGGGCTAAACTAATTCAAGATTTATTCTTAGTAAACAAGTTTTAATATCTTATGCAATTAAGATTTTAAAGTAAATAGCTGTTGTTTTAAAGATGTTAAGAACATTTTACTTAAAAATTATCTGAAAAATACTGATTAAGAACCGTCTGCAATAAGTGCATATTGATATTGTGCTGATTTATTTGGCAAACAATGACTTTGCCATTAAAAATGGATGTAGATGGATGTAAGGGGGGAATAATTGCCTAGTGGATTTTTGCAAAACATTAAACATTATCTGCAAAAAAGTATTTTAGCACATCTAGTTGGACAGAATTAAATCTAAATCTTTCAAGACCACAGGTTACCAGTGGTTTTTCATCTATTTTTTCTATTTTAATTAATTTTCTTTCACAATTTATTTCAGTCACCAAAAACGTTGTTAATATCTTTAGTATTCAAGGATATTTCCAAGGACTGGCTTGTTTCATTAAAGATCTCTTCCTGTCAGTCCCTCCCTCCCTCTGTTTCAGTCAAAATCACTTTCCTCACCAAAAACAATTTCACACCATCAACGTTTCCATCACACCCACACATCTGCATTTTAGACCTCAAAACAGGTGTAATTTCTCCAAAGTCTCAATAATAAGAAATAGATCGAGCGTCGCCCTGTGAACATAAAAGCGAGAGAAAAGCGAGGGAGACAGATTGAAAAAAATACGTGAAAAGAGACAGTAAAACGGAAAGGAATGGTGAATGTGCCCCAGAGTTGATAGAAGTGACACGCATGCTTTAATTAAACCTTTCACCTCCACTCAAAGTGGTTGAGATGTGTGTGGAGTGCTTCTCGTAATGGCTGCTGAGCTGACTGATTAGAGTAAACAGAGCGATAAACCTCAAGAGCGGCTTTAGCTGCTACATGCAGATGATCCCCGGAGGTCTAACGCTGCAGGCTCAGAGAGGCTGTTTATGAGTGCCCAAAGAGGCCCAACTTAAAGACCCTCATCTCCTCTCCTTATCAGGTTTGTCAGCGCTTATGCTTGCAAACAAAACAGCATCTGAAAATGAGCTGCATGTGCTGAATTTGTCAGAGAGCGAAAAAGAGAAAATAAATGGGTAAGAAAAAAGAGCCCCGAGAACGGAAAAATGACCAAAGAAGTATGGGAATGGATAGGAAGCGAGCAATGAAAACGTCTCGGGTTTCTTGTCTCTAACCCTGTTCCCTGAAAAAGTGTGACTGTGATGCTGCGTGAAAACGCTAATGAGAACAGTCTTTGTTCGACCGGTTGTTGTAGCATGTGTGTCAAACACGCCAAAATTTGGCTTATACAGTATAACCTCTGTCAGGTGATGCTAATTGATTGCATGCACCTGCAGGTTATAAACAGGCATGAACCAGAAACATCCTCAGGTGGATTTTGTCTGAAAGGACGTCCAGTCATGCCTACAGTGCGGTATTGGAACACAGCATCTCGTTCCCGCTTATTCAGGGAACAGGGTTACAGTCAAGTAAGACGTTCCCTTTCAAAAGCTACACTTAATGCTGCGTGAAAACGCTAATGGGAACGAGAATACCAACGCCGCCAAACTGACCCCCAGGTTGTGTAGCGTGTGCGCACAATTCATCAAAGAGGTCTAAACCTGATTCCGGGGGGGCTCTGACTTGAGGACTCGTGAGCCGGGAGTAGCATGGACATACAAACTATAAAATTTGACAAATGTGTGCGGAGAGGACCAACCTGCCGCATCACACACCTGCTGCAAGGGGACACCTCTTGCCAATGCCATTGGCGATGCAAGCCCCCTAGTTGAATGAGCCCTGACCCCTAGAGGTGAAGTGGGACCACGCGCCTCGTAGGCTAAGGCAATGGCATCCCTCACCCAAAGTGAAATTGCTTGCCTAGTGGCAGCTGCCCCCCGGTTGCGGCCCCCATAGCATATGAAAAGCTGCTCTGACTTACGCCACTGGCTAGTGCGGTGGATGTATGACAGAAGCTAGTTTGCCAGCTGCATTCCATGTGCTTATATGCTTCCTGGCCAGTGACGTCACCCGCCTATGACGTCCCAACTCATCATTGGCTGATTCAACACACGATTCAGAGCTGTCACGCTGAGGGTGTTCCCAAAGCGTCTCGTCAACGCAGCTCGAGTTCCTGAAAAGAAACTTGTAATTTCTGAAATTGTTGAATGATAACTAGTCATTAGTTTTTAGATGATTTGAGTTGGAGAGCCCCTCTATAAAACAAGAAAAAAAAATTCAATAAATAAAATGAAACCATAATTTACTTACCCTTAGTGTATGTGTTAAAGATGCAGATGGACACAGGAGATAACTCAAACAAAGGATTCATTAACAAAGGTTCTTCGCCAATCGTGGAATTCAAAAAGGTAAACAAAATGTAATCAGTCCAATTCAAAAAAGGGAAAAGGTAAACTGAAAGTCTCTGTTTCTTTACATAGGTTGGAGCACAACACAGAAGATCACACACACACCACTTGACGAGATCGGAGGGAAGACAAGAGGAGCACCACGTCTTGGGAGACACAAGGAGGATCAGGGGGAACTCTGGAGGAGAACAGGTGAGCACATGGGTAACTAAGAGTCCACTAAAGTACAACGAGATCGGACCCAGAGTGCTGTTTGGTGTGGCTCAAAATGAAGTGGCTGATGAGTGATTTGACTTGGTTCAGGTGGCTGTAACATGTGCACGTAATTAAAGTGAGTGTGAGGGAGTGAGGGTGGAGCCCAGCATGGACGTAACAGTATGTTGTTATGTGCCGTGGTTGTAGAATAATGAGTCTTTCACCAAGGAGTAAACAAAGAACTGAACTTTACTGCTTCAACACATAATATGCATTTAACAATAATAACGGACAAGTGAACTCACAAACAGACAGGACATAAATACTAACTATAACTAATGAAGAGAACCCAAAACAGCTGTGACAATCAACTGGGGCACTTTTAACTCATACACAATTACCTCATAATCCCATTACTGACAGGACATTCCAAATAAGGTCAAACAAGAGAAACAAAACTAAAACAGGAAGGCATGGGAAAACTAAACTAAACTTTTTTTTTTTTTTTTATATTTAGTAAGTAATTAATGACATCATTCAATCATATTTTATACATTAAATATTATTTTATTTTATAATTTTGTTTAAATAAAATAAATTACATACATTTTAATGTATGTATTGCTATTTGATTTTAAATTGAATCAAATTTTAAATCAAATTTTAATTTTAGAATTATACCTTTAAACACAGGATGGGTTTCATCACTTGGAGGCTGCCTACAACACCAACCTCCACCCTATCAACAGAGTAAAAGTTCTTCTTCAGAGTGGACGCAGAAACAGTACATTGTGATTAATGTTTAAGCTCCTTATGAGACACTCCTAATGCTTATTTGATTATGCAAGTAGCATAAGCTCATTAGTAACAAGACACACTGGCATTAAAGGATAACTCCTTCAAAACATAAATAAGTCATCTACTGTAAACAAAAGCGTGACTTTAATTTTTTAGAGTCACAGAATCTCTTCAGAAGAGTGGACTCACGGTCATTTCTCTCTCACAGCAACACCATTAGGGAGCGTATGTGTCATTTGTAAGATTTAATGAGCCGAAACAGATTTAGCCTTTCCCTCGTTCAATTCAGTTCTCTTCTCAAAAAAAAAAAAAATTGTGAGATCTGTCAATGGTTATGCTGCGACACATTTTCTGATTGTGTTGGTCACCAGCCTCATTCAGTCTCAATATTGAGAGCAATCCACATGTGAACTAGTGAACTCCCCTGGAGCGATCTTTTGCCACCATCAATCTGTCTGAAATCTCACCGGCTTTTTCAGTAACTGCAGAGAGAGAAATTAATTAACAGAATGCATATTCGCTAAATAAATTGAGCAGCTTCAGTCTGACTGTAAGTAAAGTGATGTTTCATTAGTTATCAACTGCCTGAAAGACTCGGATGAGAACATAGTAGAGAGTCATTCTTAATCACACTATAACTTAAATCAAGTAGAACGATAATAGAACAATAGAATAATAAAACAATAGATAGAACGATGCATAGATAGATATATAGAACAATAGAT
This sequence comes from Enteromius viviparus, assembly GCA_032353835.1. Taxonomy (NCBI): domain Eukaryota; kingdom Metazoa; phylum Chordata; class Actinopteri; order Cypriniformes; family Cyprinidae; genus Enteromius; species Enteromius viviparus. Next base: position 4,856,591 of record JAUCNO010001888.1, read on the forward strand.
AGAACAATAGATAGATAGAACAATAGATAGATAGAACAATAGATAGAACAATAGATAGATAGATAGATAGATAGATAGATAGATAGATAGATAGATAGATAGATAGATAGACAGATAGATAGATAGATAGATAGATAGATAGATAGATAGATAGATAGATAGATAGATAGACACAGCGTCATAATACAGAGTGGAATAATAAAGTGACAGAACAAGAAAAACTAGAATAAAAAGGAATAAAACAGATAATCAGTAACCTTTTAGGAAGACTTAATATAATAATTATGCAGCAAACAAAAAAACAAATAAATCTGTTTTACTACTTTAGTTGCTGACACAGGATAATAAAACAGTAATTTTCCATTTCAGTCTATTTTTGCTTCCTTAATGGATTGTTTTGACTAACAGTTCTTCCCATTAACTCATCCTTTACAAAACATGCTGTTTAAGAGCGTCCCCTCAGACAGATTGTTTGTTAGAACATGCTTGTGTTTACATCATGCATTTGCCAAAATCTATATCAGCTATTTAAAGACGCGTCAAACTTAGAGCATTTAAACTGTGCCTTATTTTGCCAAATGTATAACGTTTAATGAAATGCTTTCTATAATTTGGCCATGTTATTGGATGCAATTGATATAATGTGGTCCATATGGTGAGGCGATTAAACAAATTTAAGATATGGTGCAGGCTCTTTTTACAAACTCAAATGTCAATAGCTTACTGCTCATGCTGTGGTAATCTTCTTGATAAGTCGAGACTCAAAATGAGGATCTATTTCTTGTTTTGGATCTGTATGTACCAAAAGCTGACCACAGCAGCTTAAAAACATGTAACATTAGAATCATTTGAAATCATATTTTGATGCAGCTAAATCCTACATCCAAGCTTTCACTGCACACTAAATCTCTGACAGATCTATCTGGAGGATTCTAAAAGCATTTGTGGTTTTATTTTACATATCTCACTTGCTAAGGTTCTTAATCGACACTGTTAGCGCAACAGACATAAAAAACGTTGATGTGAGCTGTGATTATTTTTTATAAGCAAATTATTTTAGCCTGACAGACTATAAAATGAGTGACTTGCACTGGAGGAACCTGAGCTTTAGACAAGAATATGGTCTGGACTAGGGTTGGAAAGAAATGGCACCTGCATGTAAGCACATTTTGGATTGAAAAAAGCACCTTTTATTATCTACAAACATCTTGTGTCATAAATATGATTTATTTCTTAAATTAGTAGCTTACATATCTCAAAGAAATGTTCTATTTAAAAGAGTTTTTATCTCTTTGTAGAGTGTTTTTATCTGTTGGAGTGCTTGGCCTCACTGTTGACCCTTCCTGCCAGGATTCTGGTAAGATTAATGTGACTTTGATAGCTTTTATTCTTTCTTATCAAAGCAATGACCTTTTTCCTTAATCCGTTCCATGACACAAGATATGAATTTCAATATCAATCCTATTATTTTTTTATTCATTATTGCATTTAAAGCATTTTTTTTTTCAGTGGATTCACACAGATTTGCAGGGAAACCAATTTCGTGAAGCTACACACTGATAGAGAAAACAGAAAAACAAACACTAAAACCATACTTTGACATACAGTACACCTCAGTTATTCATAGAATTGTTAAAGGAACACTCCACTTTTTTTGAAAATAGGCTTATTTTCCAACTCCCCAGTAAAGTTAAACAGTTTAGCTTACCGTTTTCATTTAAATATTTTTCCTATCTAAAAATTTCGATAGGGGAATATTTATAATTAATTATAATTGGTTATAATTCGTAATACATATTTAGATTAGATTTTAGGATTAACTGTAGCAGAATTAATATTACAATTGCTTGATCTGTCTGTCCACCGAGCAGATAGCATAATTATTTATCAATTCTACGAAAGGTTATTTCCTGGCCAAGGAAGGATAGCTTTCCCTCTCTGCAGTACTAGCAGTAATTTAGCATGTAGCCAAAGGATCAGAATTCAGTGACTTAGGATTGTAAGCAGCACGCAGAGAAAATCGATTTTGAATATAAGGAATTTAATAAATAAGGCTATAGCTAACGTACAACAAAATTAAACAAAGATCAAACAACTTAGGAAGGAGATTAAAACCCTGAGGAAGCAATTGCACAGAGGAAAAGGAAGGAATGAAAGAACTGACAGCTAGTCCTGCAAGCAGCTCATTAGAATAAGAAGAGCTGAGAGGTTTAAACAGAGGCGGAAGAAGCAGGAAGCTGCACAAGCCCGGTTTATAAAGGACCCCTACAGGTTCACTAAATCGCTTCTGGGGGAGGAGAGGTTTGGGACTCTAACAAGTTCCAAAGAAGAGGTGGAGCAGTCTGTTGAAGAGGCCTTTAGTGATCCTACAAGAGACGATGTCCTGGAAAGGAATCAGTGCCTGATTAACATAGATCCACCTACCACATCCCTCAGCACAGTGTGTCCATCATGGAGAGAGGTCCAAGCGGTAGTCAAGCATACAAGATCATCTTCTGCTACAGGTCCAAGCGGTGTACCATATAAAGTATACAAAAAAATGCCCCAAGCTTCTACGAAGAGTGTGGAAGCTTATGCGGGTGATTTGATCCAAAGAAAAGGGATCCACACAGATCAGCCAGTTTTGAACCATTTGCCTACTTAGTGTGGATTGAAAGATGTTTTGTAAAGATTTGCTGTACTTGAGAAGAGAATGAGTTCTTACATGACCCAGAATGGATATATTAACACCTCTATCCAGAAGGGTGGTGTTAAAATATCATTCAAAATCAGTTCCTAGACGTTCCTCTTCAATCGAGTCACTCCAATGTTACATATAGAAACAGACCAGTGGAAAAGGCCATGACCATCATGCCACTTTATGCTGTGATGACCCCTGTGTCGACAGGCGGACATGCCAGTAGAGGAGTCTGCACCCAACCTTCCCAACTCCCTGAGGGCCAATAGGGGCCCCCACAGGGATGCCAGTGTAACTGAGGCAGGAGTTGGGGGGGAGGGGGGAGGGAGCAGCAATAAAGTCATGGATATATGAAGAGAAACACGGCCTTCTGGCTGACCGTGGACTATTACGATTTGTAGCCACAACCTACTGTGCGAAGGAGACCCAGTAATAACACAGTCAGGATCTACTCCGCATCTAGTGCCGACTGCGGGGCAGGATTCTGAGAGATAGCACATGGATCCTGAAGCAAAGACACAGCAAGCCGACACAAGCCGGCCTCCTGCTAACCTTATGTCTTATTAAAGAAACGGGAGGACACAGCCTCTAGATCCTAAAACCTTGCAAAGATGTTAGGTATCGCCCAGCCTGCAACCCTACAGATATCTGCTAGAGAGGCGCTGTGAGCCAAAGCATAGGATGAGGCAGCACTCCTTTGTGAAGTGTGCTCTGACACCTAAGGGGCAAGGCTCTCCCTGGTATAGACAAGCCAGGGGGATGGCATCTACCACCCAATGGGCCAACCTCTGTTTGGAGACAGCATTCTCTTTCTGCTGTCCCCATAGCAAACAAAGAGCTGCTGGGAGAATCTGAAGCCCCGAGTGAGATTTACGTAAAGGCGCAAGGCACTTATGGGACACAGCAACTCTAAGGCCGGGTCTGCCTCCTCCTGGGGCAGAGCTTGCAGGTTCACTACCTGATCGCAGAAGGGCGAGGTAGGAACCTTGAGCACATAGACAGGCCGGGGTCCCAGGATAACGTGAGAATCAGCTGGACTGAACTCTTGGCACGCTTCGTCGACAGGTCCCCTTACCCTCTCGATGGAGGCAAGCGCAGTCAGGAGCGCTGTCTTGAGTGACAGATATTGTATCTTGACTGACGCAAGTGGCTCGAATGGGGCCTGCTGCAGGCCACAGACAGCAAGGTCCCAAGATGGTACGAGGCAGTTGTGTGATAGTTGTGAATGGGACAGACCAACTGGGAGTACCGACACCGTTGACCATAGACGCAAACCGCCGGAGGGATCTGAGGCGAAGTAAAATCGAGACATGAAAGTACACCGATTCAGAGCTAAAAAATTTGGGCTAATTCAGAGCTCAAAAAGTCAAAATGGGTTCTTACTAGTGGTGGGCCGCTATTGGCGTGAACGTGCTGCGATAACGCAAGACTTTTATTGCGCGATAATTTATCATCGTTAATCTATTCACAAAGTTGGGTTGGGAGCTGGATCTATAGCTATGATGACTTTTGCCGGTTTCACACTGCACGCGTAAGCAACGCGGATTTAAATTTTTTTACCTCCATGTTTATTACAGAGGTGAGATGGTCTGTGTTGTACATCTGAGTGCCACAGAGATCACACGCTCTGTTACTTTAATTTAACTATTATGTTTTTTATTTGAAGTAAACCCATGTTTAATCTTGATAATTAAAACATATGTAACCGAGTGCATAAATGAACGCGAGTAATTTTACCTGATACTGATATTACAATAGCCAGTCTTTACTGTTTACATGATCTGGCTCTATATTTGTATTTATTTATTTATTTTATATATTTAAATATATTAAACGTCCGTGCAAGAGGATCTACAGCATATTGCGTTGGTCAAAAAAAAAAAGTTAGGTAGCACACATATTCTGAAAAAATTAATCTTTGCCCACACCTAGTTCTAACCCACTGCTGTTTTTGGGCAAGATGAAGTAAGGACTGTAGAACTCTCTAGGACTGCATCCTCTGCGCGCAGGGCAGGGGCATCCGTGTCTAAATGGACAGTTGTGAAAAACATGAACGCGTCTGTACCTGGGTGGATGTCTGTCGAAATGAATCGCCTAGCTGAGGCGTACCGTCTAAATCAGCCACCGCGAGGGGCTGGGAAGCTATAACCATGCTCCCAGCCTGGTCGCTAGGGGGATCAGAGGGATGTTGGCCACCATGCACGGTGGGGCAGCCTAGGGGGAACAGGAAGGGTAAGGTCGGAGTTACTCAACTGTCGGGGAACAACATATATTGAGGTTACTGTTCAGTCTTAACACCTCAATGTATCGTCACGAGCTGTAGGGTTTCATTTGGTTTTGTTAGTGTATTTTTTCTCCATACTTCCATTATATAACTGACAGACTACAACAGTTTGAGTTAAAAATCTTTGTTTGTAGAAACAAAGTCACCTATGTCTTGGATGCCCTGAAGGTAAGCAGATAAACATCACAATTTTCATTTTTGGGTTAACTATCCCTTCAAGAGCTTTCATGTGGTCTTTAAAAGGAATTGGAATCAGAGTTAGTTAAACTCCGTAAAATTCTCATCCCTGGGAGAAGATCGAAGGAATCTTAATTTTTACATCTTCTGTTCTGATAAGCCTTTTTTAAGACCCACGTTAACACTTTGAAGAGAGTGTCAGAGTTCTAGGTAAATTTAATCCCTATCCAATGATTAACAAGAGTTTTGAAGCAGGAAGCGTAAAATCGATCTCTGTTACACATGGTCAGTTGATGTGTCAGAAAAAAGTATCCATCCGCCTGCTGTAGATGATGAGATGGGGCTTTATTTACAATACATAGTACAATTAGTCATGTTGATGATTATGTATAGTGTGTTCTAAGAGACATAACTTAAAATGGATTAAATTATAGCCCTGCACAGTTTTAATGTAAGAGGGAGGAGATCGATACAGGTCTTAATTGCAGCAGGAGTGAAGATCTGCCTGCTATGAGACTTTATTTCTATTTAGAGATTCAATAAGTGCCACGGGCCACATGTCGTTACCCATTTTCCTTGTGTTTATCTTTATATCACGGGGTATGGATCTCAAATACTTCTTTTGTGCAATTAAATTTTAATGGAATTTTAATTGCACTGTATCACATTATAAGAAACCCAATTTAGGGCTAAAATTGCACGACACTGAGCTAGATCCTTTTAAAACAGTGCTAATTACTGTAGCAGTGCTGCCACAAATCAATGACTATCAACAAAGAATGAGAAGTAGCTTAGCATTCTGAAGTGTTAGAAACAGAGAGAGAGAGAGAGAGAGAGAGAGAGAGAGAGACTCTATGGCTGAGGTGCTTCAGTGTGTGCTACAGAATTAGAAATCCTGTAAATAATTTTGTAAACAATAACAAACCATTTTCTGACATTTCCAAAATTAAATCTTTCCTAATGAAAGAATCTTTTTTTATTATACCTTATACTATACTTTATTTATTTAATTGTGTGTATGTCTATATATATATATACTGTATATATATATATAAACACACAGTATCTCACAGAAGTGAGTACACCCCTCACATTTTTTTTATTGTATGTAGTAGTGAGTACAACTCACAATGTATAATAATGTAAATTTGCTGTCCCCTTAAAATAACTCAACAAAAAGCCATTAATGTCTAAACCGCTGGCCACAAAAGTGAGTACAGCCCTAATTGAAAATGTCTAAATTGAGCCCAATTAGCCTTTTTCTCTCACCGGTGTAAAGCGAATTGTTAGTGTCACTTTAGTCCTGAATAGCAAGCAGGTATGTTAAATTTGGTGTTATCGCTCTGACCCTCTCATACTGTTAACTGGAAGTTTAACATTGCACCTCATGGCAAAGAACTCTCTGAGAATCTGAAAAGAAGAATCATTGTTCTAAATAAAGATGTAGGCTATAAGAAAACTGACAAGACCCTGAAACTGAGCAGCAGCATGGGTACCAAGACCATACAGCGGTTTAACAGGACTCAGACTCAGTCCTGTGGGGCATCCTCAAACGAAAGGTGGAAGAGAGTAGGGTCTCTAACATCCACCAGCTCTGTGATGTCACCATGGAGGAGTAGAAGAGGACTCAAGTGGTGACCTGTGAAGCTTGGGAATTCCATGCCCAAGAGGATTAAGGCAGTGCTGGAAAATAATGGTGATCACACAAAAATTCTCACTTTGGGCCCAATTTGGACATTTTCACTTAGGGGTGTCCTCACTTTTGTGGCCAGCGGTTTAGACATTAATGGTTGTGTGTTGAATTATTTTGAGGGGACAGAAAATTTACACTGTACACTTAATAATTTACATTGTAGCAAAGTATAAAGATATAATACAATATTTACAAAAAATGTATAGGATGTAGTCACTTCTGTGAGATACTGTATATATGGATTAAAATAGCCAAAGTGACACCTCACTTTTGGTCCATCGACTGATTTAAAATAAAACTTTTTACAGTATTATTATTGTATTCTTATATTATATTAAATTTTTGATTAAATAAATGCAGCATTGGTGCACATGAAAGACTTCCTCTAAAAACACTACAAATATATTTTTAATTAAATGTAATAAATAAAATGTTCAATTAAATGCAATTACTAATTATTCCAAACTTTTTAACAAGTCGTGTATACAGTATATTTATTTGACAACTGCATATTATATATAATTGTTAAATAGAATAAAATACAATAAAAAATAAAAAATATAGTATAGTATAATATTTTTGGAATGTATTGTTATAATTTACAGGACTTCTAATCCAGTAGCAAATTCTGAAGCACCCCAGCAATCTTTTGTGCTCGCAGGGTTCAATTAATTTACAGTTCAACCTTCCCCTGCATCTTTCCTAACCTTGTTGTTTCTCTGTCTAGTGCGCTCAGCTCCAAAGGCAAGGTGAATCCAGCCCACTGCACAGCGTGAGGCTCTGACGACACCTGCGTGAGAGGCCTGCTAATGGGCCTCCGTCATCTCTGTCTTACCCAGAGGAAGTCCACTCCACGGAGCTGAGAAAACCGCAGGGCAGGTGTGATGAGTGCTGCGGTGAGTGGGAGGTTATCAATCAACCTTGTCCACACTCTCTGCGCCTGGGCGGGGAACACACCTCAGGGTAATACCAAGAAAGCAAGAAAAGGAAGTAATTTATCTCACATATATTACGTCCAGATCTAGCATTGATTTGCCAAGGTTGAAATAAAATGCAAATTCAGAAATGCAGAATGTGGAAGATATGTTGTTTTGACCTTCCATCTGTAGGCAGACCCGAAGCTGTTCAGAAACCCAGTAAGCTGCCAACTTAAACAGAATATTAAGGGATCGGGAAGGTGATTTCAGATGGTTGACAGCAGCTTTGTATTGCCTTCTGAGATACTTTTTTTTTTTGCAGAATTCTAAACATAATATTTAATCAAGAATAAATCGATGCAAGATTGATTGTCTTATTGTGTCAATAAGATAAGATCTATTATTTCATAAATATTTAATATTTATTTGTATTTGAAGTTTTAGTCATTTTGTTTTGTAATTATTTAGAACATTGAGTTAAACTAAATTGAAACTAGAAAATGTATTTGTATTATTATTTCAATGGTTAGTTAGTTTTAGTTTCAGCTTTTAGCTTTAGTTAACTTTAATAACCCTGAAAACTTATAAACTATATATATATATATATATATATATATATATATATATAAAAACAAAGATATTTGGATATATATTTATATATATACTGTATATGTATATATATATGAAAAGTTTGGAACATTTGTGCCAATTCGTACAAATTAGTTCGACCTCACTCGTACGATTTTGTATGATTTGTCTAAACCCCAGTGATGGGTAGGTTTAGGGGTGGGGTTAGGTCTAGGTCATTGGCAACTCGTAAATTACATACAAATTAGCAAAAAAACTTATGAATTAGTATGAGCGAGGTTGTACGAATTTGAACAATGTACGAATTTCTGTGTGATCGGGTTGAATATTTCATAAATACTGTTTAACATACCTGAATAAAACCAAATCACAGTTGTCAATAGAACACACAAATTCACACTGAAAATAAAAGAAACTTGTTTTTGAATTTCAAATAAATGCTATTCTGTGTAAAACAAACAAATAAAAAACTTTTTATTATTTTAATATGTATTTGCATTTTACCCAATTACTGTATTTTAAATCAAAGATTTAAGTGTTTTCATTCAAATTTGTCAGTGTTCCAAATCCATCACTTACATTTCAGTTAACATACTGCTTTAGAAAGACAACAGCAGCTCACTGGGTTCTGGAACAGAACTAAATGGACTGAACTGAAGTCATTTATTGCAAGCTTATTCATTCGGCTCGGGGCTGGAGTTGCACATTTGCATTGGCAGAGCCCCTGAGGGGGAATAGCAGGAAAGAGGAAGGTGAGCTTGGCATCCTGCATCTCTGGCATACAAGAGCTCCTTTCTGCTGGGTAAGCCTACACCTCAGCCTTTAAACAAACAACACACTGCCCCAGCGAATGCTGTCTGCCCCTACAAACAGCCATAATAGAGGGCCCTCCCTGACAGCCAAAGAGAATGAGGGGGGAAAGAGAGAGAGAAGAAACAAGAAAGAAATGACCCCTGTTCTCCTGAGATAGCGTTGAATCCCACTGCTCTGACAGCTAAGTCAGGGATGTTTAAATGCACAGTTGCTTAACAAAAGCAAAGGACAAAATGAAGGTCAAGGTAAAAGCAAGGGCAAGTCAGGTGCAAGGCATGCCGGGGCACAATATAATGCCTGAAGCAATTTTGCTTGCCTCTTAGAATATGTAATTAACTACAATGAAATTTTGCAGAAAAATATTCACACAAACAGCAATTCAGCTCGAATTCAGCAGGTATGGGAAACTGTTGGAAAGAAGCAAAATAATAGAATAATTTTATACCCGATAGAGCGATTGACGTTTACCCACTGCAGTGGGTATAACAAAACACTCTGGATACAAAATGCATATTTTTCTATCCACCTTATTTTTAATGGAAGAGAATGTGCTGCCATTGTGCAAGGAATTTTTTATTGGAGGAAGCAATATTATAGACAGAGGATATGCATTTTGTCCAGAAGAAAAGGTTTGATGTAAAAATTCTTAATGACATTAATTAATGAACTGGAGTTGAGTGAAATAATGGGGAATTATTGTGATGTTTTTGTCACCTTTTTGGATTCAGACAATGCAATGATCTCTAGTGAAAAATACATTTTCTAAATTTTTTCATTATAATTTTTAAATCCATTTATTTGAACTTCACTTTGTCTGAAATAAATGCATTTTAAATATATTACTTTTTACTGTAATACTATCTGTTATGATGAAGATTGATGTAAAGGATATCTCAAAATTCACTGGGGTTGCACTGATCTCAAATTCTACATCCAAGAAATTTGTTTTAAGCAGCAATAAAACAATAAAACAAGTACACCAAATATCTGAATATTCATAACAACCTAACTTTGAGGACCTAATGAAAGACATACACACACACATATATATATATACAGTGGGTACGGAAAGTATTCAGACCCCCTTATATTTTTTTTTATATTGCAGACATTTGCTGCAAAAACTGAAATCTCACATGGTCCTAAGTATGCTCAGTTTTTAGTAGAAGCACCCTTTTTGATCTAATACAGCCATAAGTCTTTTTGGGAAACAGGGAATAGCTTTTTTACACCTGGATTTGGGGATCCTCTGCCATTCCTCCTTGCAGACCTCTCCAGTTCTGTCAGGTTGGATGGTAAACATTGGTGGACAGACATTTTTAGGTCTCTCCAGAGATGCTCAATTGAGTTTAAGCCAGGGCTCTGGCTGGGCCATTCAAGAACAGTCACAGAGTTGTTGTGAAGCCACTCTTTCTCTATTTTAGCTGTGTTCTTAGGGTCATTGTCTTGTTGGAAAGTAAACCTTGGTGTAGAACTATCTCAAGGATGTTCAGAAGAAATGGACAACACCTGACTTAAATATATGATATGTGAATACTTAGGACCATGTAATATTTCAGTTTTTCTTTTTTAATAAATCTGCAAAAATGTTAACAATTCTGTGTTTTTCTGTCAGTATGGGGTGCTGAACTTAAATGATTTTAGCAAATTGCTGCAATATAAGGGGGATAAGGGGGTCTGAATACTTTCCGTACCGACTGTATGTATTACATTTCTACATGTTATTGAATCTGTAAATTTTGCACATGACATGTATCTTAAAAAAAATCTGAAATCATGGATCCTTGAGACAAATTGTATCCCCATGAAGATTGTGCTTCTAGACTCTAGACATTTTGAATTTTGCAAATGTAACCTAGTTGCTAAGCAACGAAAAATCCCATACATCCAAAAATTATCAAAATAACTTGAATATCAGTTTGATCCTCACAGAAAGCTATAATATATTTCATTTTTTATTGTGTTTTTGGAGTTTGACAGATGTGGTCACTATGAACTGTCAGTGTACGCAAAACAGCTGTGAACAGAATTTTGTTTCATGGACAGCATATGGGTTTAGAATAACATGAAAGTGAGTAAATAACTCATTTAATTTTTTATTTTTGGGTGAACTATTCCATTAAAATTGAAAAGAATAAATCATGCAAGTTGTTTACTCAATGCATGACCAGAGATCATATTTCCCTTCATTGCTTTCTAAGATTAGAATAAAAGGGATTTCTTTTAAAACGCTTCTTCGGATGACTAATGCTTTCCTTTAACCAAAAACAAGTGTCAAATATATACAAATATGTATTGCAAACCTCATCTGACAATAAGTGTCTGACGGTCTAGAGTAACCATTTGCTGTCCATGTAATAAACAAAATGCAAATAAGTTCCCAAAAACAAAAGTCACAAGGCATTTAAATGCATGCAGAAAAACTGGATCAAATTTTTTTTGGATTTTAGAAAAAATAATCTCCTGAACAAAATGCACAAATGCATTTAAATCAATAGCAGAAAGAATACAGAATGAATCAGGTGCCATGGTGATCTAAAGTGTGAAGGAACAGATTTTTCTACTAGGAATACCTGACTTTGAAGCACACTGTTGTCCGTTTGTTGGAGGCCATTTGAAAAGCAGTTTACTTGATTGTGCTTCAGATGTTATATAAGAGCACAATTGAGTGCAGACGTCTGATTTTTGGCCCCCTGTTAGCACTGCAGGATGACTGCAGACAGAGCCACTGGGTATACTGTCATGCTCTGATAACATTTAATAGCATTAGTGTGTTGATAAGTTGATAAATCAACTCCTGTCTTCTCCTGGCGTAGTGGGCGGAACACAATGAGAATCTAATGACTCATAACACATGCCTTTTCGCATATGAGACTGAATAACGGAAAAACTTGCACAGGTCCAGAACAAGACATTATAATTAGTAATAAACTCTATTTTTGGACATTACTGTTTTCTGCATTGTAATATGATCATCACAACAATTACTCCCAAACGTTCTTATTACTATAATGCATTTGGATGTTTTGCTTAGGAAACGATGTGTTATATTTTCACTATTCTCAACGTTGATTGTCATTACAGTCATAATAGGACTTTAATTAACTGTAAACTAAACGCAGACTAAATTAAACATTGTACACTGTAAAAAAATTACTGTGATTATAACAGAAAATATGCTACAGTAAAAACCTGTTAAATGGTTAACGGTAAATTCCTGTAAATTGTACAGGGAAAACCGGTAAATTCCCTGCATTGCATTTAGTTTGAATTTGATGTTTTTTCATTGCATTAACTATGTTTCTTCTTAGTTTTTCTTACCAGTTATGTTTATTAGGGTTCGGTGTTACATGTAATGTTGTTAAATAAATGTTTATTGCACATTTCATTTTAATGAGCCATACCATGATGGTGTTTAGTGTTTGTGTGAATGACACTGAGCACCTTCTATATACAGTATGTTCATATTTAAAAGCTGATTGTAATGGGCTTTGATTCATCATGAGATATTCTCATCATCACCACCTACATTTGGTCCTTATCAGTGTATTTTAAAAGTACAAACCCGATTTCTGTATTTCAATAAGCTGGCATATTAACATTATATCAGTTAATAATATAAAGAAATAAAAATAAGCAAAATCATTGTTACTGTACTTTTTTACCGTATTTTTTTAACCTAGATTCCTGACAACCACAGCTGCCAGTTTTTCACTTTATATTTTCCGGGTTTTTTTTTTTTTGCAGTGTACAACAAATATTACAATACTTGAATACCATAAAATAAAATGCAATAAAATAAATTTAATAAATATAAATAATATTAATAAATAATACCAATAAACAAATGAATAATTAAAAAAATATTTGTCAAATAATTAACCAACATACATTTTTAATAAATCATAATAATTACTTACATTTATATAGCTCTAATAACTAAAATATATTTGTATGTAATATAATTTTGTAATTTATATTATTAATTTCTATTTATATTGCTTAGAGAAATAAAATAATACTAATTAATCATATTTTTGACAGTTTTCTGTAAAATATTATCATAATGACAACTAACAATTGGAAAATTGTTTCGTGATTGTTAGTTTAAAGTATTAGTTTATGTTATTAAATCAAGTAATTTCACACAAAATAAAACACACAAGGAGAACAAATATGTATCTATATATTTAAATCGAATCTAAATCTATCTAAATCGATCGATCGATAGATAGATTGGTTTAGACATCTAAAGTGCATTTGCTCAAGCCCTCCTGCTGTATGCCCATCATGCTGATGAGAGCATATACCAGGAGGAACAGACAGCTCTTTGAAACATACTGACAGTATAACAAAGACAAATAAAGACAGACGTATGGATCAAAACTCAATTACCTTCAAAGACGACAGAGGCATGTTTGCAGGTGAGAGCCATCACACATTCCAGTTTCATTGCTTCATGCTGAAGTGTCAGAGAGCCTGAAGTTCTCTGACTCCTACTGATGACAGGTCATGCCTTTAACCAGACACAGAGAGAACGGTGTGTGTCAGTCATCGCATATTCTTCACATGCCACTCAGCAGCTGGGATCATCACTGGAGATTCACAAAGAAAATGAACACCTCTCAACAAGAAAAATGACAGAATGAGAAACTACAGAGCTTCACGTCTCATTGATCTTCTAACAAATGATGGAAGCACTTCCAGGTTAGACTATGAGCACTGTAAAAATCTCAAAACGACTTGACCTTACTGTTTTTAAGGCATGATTCATCTGTGCACATTTTCCAAACAAAAACATTTCTAACCTTCAGTAATCTTTTGTCAAAATAACTTGCAATGTCTGTGAAAATCAGTGCTGTCTGGAATCCCTGTTACTTCACTTAGTAAAATAATGTAATAAACATGAAAGGTAGGGTAAGCAATTTTTAAAAAATGCATTCATTAGAGTCGGGCCAAGTGCCCAAACAAACTTGTAGCCAATCAACAGTAAGGGGCGTGTCTACTAATGATGTGGAGGAGAGTGTGTTCAGTGAACAGCAGAGCAGAATCTGTCTCAGACTCAGACTCTCAGCAGAGCGAGGGAAAGATAAAAACAATAGAGGAAAATGTCTGCGGAATGACAAGGCAAGAAATAAATATTGTATCACCTTTCCAGCTCTGGAGAGAACTCAAGGAGTGGAAGGCCTGCAATTGGATGCTGAGGTTACTTTGGTTTTTCTCCATAGGTAAGTGTCCACACCAGACGCCACACCGTGACTGCTAAAGTCTGCCTACACATGATAAAAAGACAGTTGGAAATCATTTGAAATTAGCACGTCACAAATAGAACACTGCAGCAGCTTTCTGTCAGAGATTTGTCTTACACGTCTGGTCTAAACAGCATCACTGATTACAATGACTTTTTTAGTATTTTTCATGCTGCTCGCGCCCCGTGTAGAAGGTGTAACATTGGTTCTGCTTTGTTTCACAGAACTAATCGTTGCCTGAGTTGTGTAGTCTACATATGTGTGGGGCAGAGCTTTCAAGGACAAGACCCTTTTGGGGTAGGGACATGTTTGTATTGTTGGTTTCAAATATCAGCATTGGCTTACCCTGCTTTTAAATAAACAACAGAAAATGCAATAAAAATACAATCAAAACACAATAAAGTGAAACTTTATGTCATCTAGTGACATCTAGAAATGTATAAATTTGGATTATGGTAAGATTTAAAAATACACAAAAATACAGTACATTACACAATACATATAAAATTATTTGTAAATGAAACAAAGATCATTGGATGGTGTTTAACAAAGTATTTTAGTTTTTCTGCTTCATAATTTCTGCAAGATGTCTGTTAAAGATCTCTTGATCTGACAAGCATCTTGTAGTGATTGCGACGGAGGCATGCAAATCCATTTGCATACTTTTATTAAAAAGGCATGGTAAAAAACAGGCAGGGTCACACATCAGCTACAGGGTCAATGTAGGGAAGGCAGTATCGAGGTTGGGGGACACAAGCAGATATCGAGGCAGGTAGAAAACAATCACAATCCAGAGTATACAATCCAATATCGAAAAACAAGGAAAACAAACACGGGTTAGAACGCTTAGAAAAGATCACTACAGCAAATCAAAACTTTGCGGTGAACTTAAGAGTGAATCTGGCTTTTATGCTGGTGTTAATGCATGTGTGGGCATGAGTATTGAACTGCAGGTGTATGTGATCCAGAGGTGGTGTGATGGTGCAATGGATGTTGGGTAATGTAGTCCGGATAATAGTCTGAGAGTCTGTGGTTTGCGTTGATTGGAGTACCCTCTGGCAGAGCCTGAGGGAACTCCAGCTGAAACTCATGACACATCTGCTGTCTACAATTGTCTGGCAGATGTCTTTCAGATGTCAGTTTAACATACATTCTAAATCATAAATGTCTTAAAGACATCTAATAGACATCTATTTAACATCTAAATGGAGACATCCAATAGACGTATTGCAGATGAGCAAACAACCTAAAAAAATACATCTTTCGGACGTTAATTCAGACGTCAAATAGACGTCTCCTAGATGTACTTGGGATATCAGGGATGTCACTTGCCTTTTCTTTACTAGCAATTTCTAAGTGAAAATTGTGTTTTTCTGTGTAATTTGTAAATGGGTATGTGCAATGTTATTGTGAAGCCATTACCTGAACACAATCTTTTCTCAATAGTCTTTCTACATTCTGTTAAATCAATGAACCATTAAAATAAAAAAGAATTTAGTTTAAACTAATGGAAGACAATTTTTTTCTTCTTTTCCAACAAAATACTGTCTAAAAACACAACTTTTCTGAAAACAGGATCTGTCTTCACTCTGTCTCTCAGCATAAAAGCATATGGTCGTCATTGACATGAAATCACTTTGTTCAGGGAACCCCTGCAGCAACTATATATTAAAGGTAAAGGTGAGTTATAAAGCCCTTTGTCTTTCAGAAACTAACAGCACTTCACCATCATGAGGAATCGTCCCTTCTCGCACGTATCACGCTGTTTTGACAGCCTCACTGTGTCTGAGCTCTATATATACGGCATATGCTGCCAGTTTCATCTTCAGGCTCTCCACCTTCTCTGTCAGCCCTCCCAGGCGCATCACTACAGCTATTTCTGCATGCCATCTGCTAATTTGTTTGCTATTCCCTGAGAGACACTGACAATACGATCCCTTTTCTTTCCAAGCTGAGTCTGTTCCGTGTTCCCGTGTTGTTTTTAATTAGGCACACACACCGATGCTAAAGCAAAGGACTGAAAGGCAACGTGACGCAGCATGGCATTAATCTGCATGCAATTATAATTGTGTCTAAGTGCATGTCAACTTAGTCATAGATGCAGACACTTTCTTTCCACCCACTCATCGTATTTCTTTATTTTACACCTCTTCTGCTTGAGGCTGTGTATTAGTTGAAGGAATAAACGAATGTGTCATCATTTATTTACCCTCAGGTCGATCCAAACTTGATCCAGACTTTCCTTCTTAGGTGAAAAACTAAAGTTCAAGAATATCCTGGACATACTTTTCAATGTAATGAAAGTAAATGAAGACTGGAGCTTCCAAACTACAAAATGTCAAAAAAGTACCATTAAAGTATCATAGATTATTACAGTTAATGTGAAACTGAAGTCGTTATTCACTCTGAAACTTGACATACACTCTTATTTCTTCTTAAAGGTTCATAAAAAACAAATCACTCTTGTGAAACTTTACAGTTCAATACAATTTACTTGATTCAGTGATTCACAGACATTTAGTGCTGTCTGCACTGTAATATGAATCATTTTAAAAGTAAAAGACTGTAAAAATGCTAAGATTTAAAAAGAGTAATTAAAAAAACTTAATAGATATGACATTTAATGTAATTTTACAGTAAAGTATTTTTTTCATTGTGCATTCCAATAAATCTCAATCAAACAGCAGTGGGGTTATTTTGACTAAATAACTATAGAAACAGATAATTAACACAATAAAACCATGACAACATGCTTTTTTTTGCAAATAAACTTTTCCTGTGTGTGTGTGTGTGTGTGTGACTGCAGAGGACGAGTTTTGAAGTCTTTTTGAATTTTCCATCTCCATTGCAATTAAATCGAAAAAGAGTGACCAGTGCATTATTTAAACTTTTTCCTTTTGTGTCATGCAGAAGAAAGAAAGCCATGCAGGTTTGAAACGACATGAGGGCAAGTAAATGATAACTGACTTTTCATTTTTGTATGAACTATTGCTTAAACGCCAGAGACAATATTTTAAAGAAATAAAGATGAAAGAGGAGAAGGGACACACACTCAAAAAAATTACTCTTTGAATGAACATAAAAAAATCATGGAAAGGATTTCCACATGATTAACTTGCTTTGTTTCAGCATTATGCAATTATGTTATTCCAATTTAATGTACTTACGTTGGGTCAACTTAATTCATTAGGTTTGATTCCACTTATTTACTATGGTTGGGCACAGCTTAATTGAATAGTGTCAGCCCAACTAATTAGCAATGTTTTGGACCAACTAA
>JAUCNO010001888.1:4893962-4906342 GCA_032353835.1 Enteromius viviparus
AACATCTCGTATGAAGTATCTAACTCACCAAAGGATCTCCAAGCCATCCGTGAACTGTGTGTGCAACGTCATAGCTGTAATAAGCAATAAAACCCTTAAACTTACCTTCAAGTCTCCTCCTCTGTGTTCTGAGCGTTACATTATATTTGTATTTGTATTCAATTAAAATAAAAAAAAGGCATAAAAATCCTTTTATTTTTTTTTTTTTTTAGCATTACACTTTTAATTTACGCTATAGTTTAAGTATTCTGTAATGATATCCATTATAATAATTATGGTTGATGTTTTTCCATAAATCCAGCAATGAACATGTAACAAGGAACGTCATTAAAAAGAAAATAACATAACAGTCATTACTTCGACACAACTGCACAAGCATTGGCATGGCCTCTGGTATGCTTAGTTGGGGACACCTGTTTCTAGTGACTATCATCGTCTTGACTACAGAGACCGTCTCTGCATTTCATAAATAAATAGTTTAATTCTCGTCATAAAACATTACCATTACTCTGTTCTCCTACTTGATAATGTTAAGTGCTTTGCAACAATCTGTATTGTTAAAAGCGCTATATAAATAAAAGTGACTTGAATTAGAATTGTTTTAACCTTTTTAAACGAACGTTAACGTTACTCTGTCAACTTTTGTAATACAGCCTATTGTCTAAATTACCAAGCTAACAGAGCTAAAATGAGCGCACCCGAGTGCAGACATCAATAATGCAGCGTAATAAGGGTCTGGGCGATATGGAAAAAATATCATAGCATGATTTTTTTCTGGGGAAATCACAATTTTTATCCCGTTTCTTTTTCAAGTTGGTTTTTTAAGACTATTTTGCAAATTACATAGGTAGGAGTGGGCAATATGGCAAAAATATCATATAACAATCTTTTTTTTTAAATATCACGATTATATTATGATTCTTGGTCATTGATTTTACTATTTTGCAACTTGTCTGAGCAAAACAAACTAGTTTTTTTTTTTTTTTTTTTTCATAAAAACAAAGCCTTTCAAGGTAACAAAGTATAAAATAAAGGAGGACAGATATTTAGGCCAAAATGAGCAAAGATAAAATCATTGTCATTTTATCTTTGTTATTCGAATAGATACACATTACAAATAAACATAATATGTACTTTACAACTACAAGTACTCAGACAAGAATATGTGCGAAGGGATGCCCAAAGCATATGTCGATTGTAGGCTGCTCCTACAACCACAAAGGCAATTTGAAAGCCGGAGCAGGTGTGGTCTGACTCAACAACAACCCTTGCCCTCCACAACAATTCAAATTAGGCCCTCACTTATCACAATATGCAGAAGTAGTGGCCATCCTCATCACCCTACAACTAGCCGCATCCCACAACATCAAAGAAATCTGCATAGACCAAGGTTATTATAGTTAATGAAAAGACTAAAACTAGAATTGAAAAAGCATTTTCGTTAACTGAAATAAAAATAAAAACGAGAGTTTAAAAAAAAAAAAAAACTAACTGAAACTGTTTTGTGCGTATACAAAACTTAAACAAACTAGTATTTACTTGGTTTTTATTAGAGTAGTCAAACAGGTGGAAGTCAAATTACGGGCAGACAGAATCAACAGGGGAAATCCAAAATCACAAACGAAAGTCCAGGCAGAAAGTCAAGGCAGGCAGTGAGAATTCAAAGTCCAATAAACAATCCAAAGTCAACCAGAATAATACACAGGGAAAAACGCTCAGAGATGACAGCAATGCAAATCAAAACTTTGCAAAGAGCTAGCGTCCGATCTCCGCTTAAATAGTCCACAAAATGGCGCGACAGCGTGAGTGGAAAGAGCCAAGGTATGTGTGGAAAAAGAGTCCGGGTAGGAACTAGAATTCCGGCGATGGTTCCCGCTGCTGACACTCGGGGAGAGCCACACAGACCTTGGCACAGACTCTATGTCCATCTCAGTTTCAGATGCCATCTAGCGGGTTGGAAACAGAATGGATTCAAGACAGCCAACAACAAGCCTGTCAAACATCAGGAACTCTTCCAAGCATGCGATGCCATTGTCATGGAGCATGACATGCTCGTCTATCGGAAAAAAGTCAGAGGTCATTCCCGCCCACCAGGGCAAGACAAAGACCTTAATGACCAAACCGATGCCCTCGCCCAAATCAGGCGCATTGCATGGAGAGTCCTGGACATGTAACACCCTCCTACCCAACCAATCGGTAGCAGCCATTATCGCTGCCAACACGCCACTGACCCTCACAACCTCAGTTTGCTGCTGATGATCTCATCACCTTCCAAGCTTTCGGATCCAGCTCTACAAGCTATAATCACTCACATTGCTGACCCACTGGCTACTCCCATTTCAACATTTGACCTTTCTAACTCTGATCTTTGCCATCTGCATTCCATTAGGCACATGCTGCATCTCAAAGATGGTGTGCTCACATATGTCCCTGAGCCACTTACTACGCCAAGGCTTGTAGTCCCACAGGGCCAGAGGGGGATGATGCTGACACACACCCATGATGTACCATGCGCCGGACACCACGGACACCTTAAACATTTGGCATACTGGCCTGGCATGTAACAGGATGTGGCGGAATACGTAAAAGGATGCCTGGTGTGCTGCCAATTTCAACCGGCAAACCCCAATCCCCTCGAAACGCTGCAGAGGAAAGGAATGACCTTCCCATGGTCAGACCTTCAATTAGATTGGGTGGGACCCCTGCCACGGTCAACGCGAGGCAACAAATACTTCCTCACTGTGGTTTGCGAATTCACAAAGTGAGTAGAGTGTCTTCCAGCTCCCAATGACACAGCGGAAACAATGGCCTACCGAGGGACTGCAGAGGTCATGCAGGAAATGTGGAAACTACGTACTGTATAAGGCCTTGCATCAGGAACTCAATGTCAGAGATAAAGTGTGATACTATAACTTCACCCAGCCACTGGTGAACAGTCCTAATCGCCCGTGTCAAAGAAACTGCTACCTCGCTGGACAGGACCCCACGAGATTATAGACAAGCTCTCGCAAGTCACCTATTGGATCCAAATCAAGCAAGGGCGCAGTGAGCCAGTTCCCCCAATGGGTCCATCGGAACCAGATAAAGGGCTCCAAGCGACAGGAAAAGGGGGAGGACCAAACCCACTGACACAGACTGACAAACTCATACTGACATCACACTGACACCGTATTTGCCATTATATATATATATATATATATATCTTCCCCAAACACAACATCTGCACATGCTCTCCAGGCCTTTACCAGAGCTTACCGTAACCCATCTCTTCCTCTAGGTCATGAAATTCAGATTGACTCCTGCCACCAGATTGTGTAGATCAATCAGTAATGCTGATGGTATTTCCCAAACTAGACCTTCATCGCTAATAATTGTGTTTGCTTGTGTTCTTCTGTTACTATAAAGATGTTCGGATTTGCCTTGTTGATCCTCTGTTCGGTGGGGGTCACACCCCAACCAGATGTCGCATCGCTGGGACCTGCGTCAGGAATTGTACTCTGCAAGCAACCGGGGTTGTTGATTACGAACCCAAATTGTGGGTGAACCAATGTGAACCAAACATTACGTCCATAAACACCCTCCGCAAAAGAGGGAAGAGAGGGACAGGCTAAATGAGAGAACCCTGTAATGATACGCTCGACCCTCACCTGCAAACCGCAGTAGGGGTCTGTGACAAGGCAAAATCGAGATGTGAAAGTACGCGTCCTTCAGGTCTCTGAACTAGGCTGTGAACCAATCCTATTGCCGAATACACGTTAGAATGTGCTTTGGGGTGATCATCCTGAATGGCAGCCTGAGAAGGGACTGATTCAGGGCTCAAAGATCCAGGATGGCTCTCAACCCACCGCTCTTTTTAGGCACAATGAAGTAGGGACTGTAAAACCCTGACCTCATCTCGGCTGAAGGGACGGGCTCGATTGCATCCTTCGCCAGTAGGACTGCAACCTCCGCACGCAGGACAGCTGCATCTGTGTTCAAATGGACAGTGGTATACAGGACACCTCTTTACCTGGTTTGAACACCTGGCCGAACTGAATCGCCAAGACGTACCATCCGAATCAACCATTGCAACAGGCTGGGAAGCTGTTTTCAAGCTGCCAGCCTGGTCATTAGGGGAATCAAGGGGGCGTTGGTGGGGCAGCCTTGGGGGAAAGGGGGGAAGGGACTGATCCCAGAAGGATGAACATCCTGGAACATCCAGAAAAGTCTGGCTCCACATGGCAGCTCTTACCTTGCACTTCGGTTCCTGTGCTGGCGATACAGGGCTCTGAATCTGCACCTGAGGAAACAGGGAGGAAAGGAATGCTTAGAAGGGGACCTCGGGCCACTGGGCCCGGAGGTGATAGAAATTGTTGTTCCTGTGAATTTGTGTGTACCACCGGCCCGTGGGCCGACGGCAGCTGAGCGCACAGAAAGCTGCCTCAGCGTGGTCTCGGCCCAGACACAAGAGACAGGTAAGGTAAGACAACAAATGCACGGCCGGATAGACATCTAGGAAGACTGTCCGCTGGCCGTAGAAATTGCTCTTTTACTCCTGGCTTGTCCAGGGAGGACCTCGCGTTAGAGACCTGCAGTGCGGCGCGGGACAAGATCTGATGGGGGAAAAATGGATTTATCTTTAAATTAATTTAATAAAAGCAAATAATTTGTTATGTATCTAATGCACAAAAGCAACAAGAACAAATAAAGTAAAAACAATTTACAGGCGCAAGTGTGGAAGCTAATTCTCGCGTGGTTCATGCGGGGAACTATAGACCCACACGAGGCATAATGTCTGAAGAGATAATAAGTTGTAATTGTTTTTTCTACATTGCTGAAGGAAAAAAAGGCTAATGCACGTTCTAAAGCAGTATTAGGCCAAATTCTTTTCTGTTTGACCACTTGAGAAATCAACGTTTTTTATTATTTTGTTTTATTGCAAAATTATCAGCCTATTTCTAACTGTATTTCTATGTCCTGAAAAGCTACTCGATCGTGTCCATGTTCATCATTCCTTTTAATTAAACTCAAATAAAACAAAACATATTTGTTTATTTTCCATTTATTTTTTATTTATATTCAAATGGGAAACAAGTGAAAGAAATAATAGAGTAGCGGGAGGAAGTGGTGAAAATAAAACTACTTATATGTTTACCTGCAGGCTTTTGTGGGCAGGAGCGGGACAAAAGTTGAATACTGTGGGCGGGAGCGGAAGAAAATATATTTTTGCGAGAGCGGACAGGAGCACAGGTCTCTACCTTGCAGCACAACTATGCACTCAGTGTTCGGTCACTCGTTGGTTGCAAAAGCTGGCACTTAAGTCTTTAAAAAGACAACCAGCCCACAGGGTCACAACTACACAAAATCTGAACTTGTTGTAACCAACGATGCCTCTGTGGCCCTCTCTGACCGCCAGCAGCGGGAACCTTCGCCAGTTTACTAAAGTTCCTACCCGGACCTCATTCACCTACGTACTTCGGCAGACTTCCACTAAGCTTCCCGCGCTGTTTTGCCTATTTTAGCCGCGATCTGAGAGAGAACAGACGCAAAGTTTTATCATCCTATGGAGGTACTACTGAGCGTTATTTCTCTTGTTTGTTTGACCCCGGAATGTTTATCTTGACTACGATTCTTGCCGCCTGCCTTTGTGATCATTGCCTGGTTCCTGTTTGCTCTATTGGATTATCTGACCCTCATTACCTCTCACCACATGGAGGCACTACAATTCCACGTCATCCACTCAACCTCACACTCGATAATCCTAGGATTGCCCTGGCTGACCCAGCACAACCCCACAATCTCTTGGAGGGACCTCAAAGTCAGACAATGGTCATATAATTGTCACAAGAACTGTCTGGCTGCTCCACTAAGGTCTCAACCCACCACACCTAATACTCCCACAGACACGGAATCCCTTGAAGCACTCCCTGAACCCTACCACGACCTGGCCGTCGCCTTCAGCAAGGTTAAAGCAATGCGATTACCTCCTCACCGAGCCACGGACTGCGCCATCGACCTCGTGCCCAGGGCCACACCTCTCAAGGGCTGTGTCTACCCCCTGTCAAAACCCGAGACTGAGAGCATGAAGAAATACATCAAGGAGGAGCTAGCCGAGGGCTTCATTCGGCCATCCACCTCTCCAGCTTCGGCAGGGTTCTTTTTTGTTAAGAAGAAGGACGGTTCGTTCCGCCCATGTATAGATTATCGTGCCCTCAACGAACAAACCATCAAGTACCACTACCCTCTGCCTTTCGTCCCCTCCGCCCTGGAACAGCTCCGCTCTGCACGCTTCTTTACCAAGCTGGACTTAAGGAGTGTGTACAACCTCATTCGCATTCGCTCTGGGGACGAGTGGAAGACAGCCTTTTCTACCACCACTGGGCACTACAAATATCTTGTGATGCCCTTCTGGCTTTCCAATAGCCCCTCCGTGTTTCAGGCCGTGATCAATGATATCTTCCGGGACATGCTTAACAAGTTTCTGGTAGTCTACATTGATGACATCTTGGTTTACTCCTCAAGCCTTCCCGAACACATTCAACATGTCAGAGCCGTGCTTCAAAGACTCATTCAGCACCAACTCTTTGCTAAACTCCCCAAATGTGAGTTCCACTGCACCTCTTTAACATTTCTGGGGTACGTGACCAGCCTTGAAGGAGTTACTATGGAGGACAGAAAGGTCTTGGCCGTAGTCAACTGGCCCAAACCCACTACCATTAAGGAACTACAACGCTTCTTGGGGTTTGCCAACTTCTACAGTAGGTTCATCCGGGGCTTCAGCCATATCGTCGCTCTTCTCATATCCCTCACCTGCAAGCCCTTTACACGCCTACCTTGGCCGCAGAGTGTCAACTGGCTTTTCAGGAGTTTAATCGCCATTTCACCTCCGCCCCCATCCTCCACCACCCTGACCCCGACCGCCAGTTCACTGTAGAGGTGGATGCTTCCAATACAGGCTTAGGAGCCTGCATCTCAACCCCACAGGGACCCTCCTAAACTGTACCCATGCACCTACTTTTCCCGATGTTGAGGAGTGGAGACATTGGCTCGAGGGCGCGGCCACCCCCTACCTGGTTCTCACCGATCATCTGAACCTTCGGACAGCTAAGCGGCTCAACTCTTGCCAGGCTCGATGGTCCCTGTTCTTTTCGCGATTCAACTTCAGCATCACGTACCGCCCGGGCTCCAAGAATGGCAAGGCGGACGCCCTTTCCCGCCAGTTTGATCAACTGTCCCATGAACCTCAAGTGGCACCGGTGCAGTGGGACATCATGGCGGAAATTACTGAGGCACAAGTTAACGACCTTGACTTTTCCAAGTCCTGCCGCTTCATACATCTACCCAAGTTACCGTCTGCCTGGGAGACTGCCCTCGCCCTAGTCCATCAGGTCTTTCGCTGCTATGGGCTTCCTGAGGACATTGTCCTCATTGAGGACCACAGTTTATCTCCCGAGTCTGGAAGGACTTTTGCTCTCAATTGAATATCAATATCAGCCTGACTTCAGGTTACCACCCTCAGTCTAACGGGCAGGTGGAGAGACTCAATCAAGAACTGTCCCACTTTCTCCGCACCTACTGTAATCAAAACCAACACGACTGGAGCGATTACCTACTCTGGGCTGAATATACCTTATCACCACGTTTCACTCACTAAAGTTCCTACCCGGACCTCATTCACCCACGTACCTCGGCGGACTTCCGCTAAGAGAGAACAGACGCAAAGTTTTATCGTCCTATGGAGGTACTACTGAGCGTTATTTCCCGTGTTTGTTTTCTTGTGTATGACCCCGGACTGTTTATCTTGACTACGATTCTTGCCACCTTCCTTTTTGATCATTGCCTGGTTCCTGTTTGCTCTATTGGATTATCTGCGATACCCCTGAATAAAGATCTGCAAATGGATACGAACGACCCTGAGTATGTATTAAACTTGTACTCTGAGTCACAATCTTTTTTTTGTTGTTGTTGTTTTCCTGTTTGGAAATAACTTAATATTATATAATTCAGAATTCTTTATTAATTAACTATGTTTATGTTTAGTATATAAAATCAAACATATTTCTGTAAAAAATGCCTAAGGTAAATTTTAAAAGCATGTTTAAACTGTTCTTAAACTGCTTTACACTGTTACAATCTGTCTATTGTTTTTGTTGTAGTTGTTTTTTTACACATGTGTAAAACATCTTTTATTAAACATCTTATTAAATATAACATATTATTAAACAGCTAGTAATATCCTAGTAATATGGTCTTAATACAATAGGGGACACACTGATTAGGCAGTATAATAATATAATGTAAAGTGCAATGTCTGATAATATGTGTGAAAATGTAAATACTGAATTACTCTTTTTTGTTATTAATTATTGTGCATCAAAATAATACATAAATGCTGGTCAGCATGGTGGACAGTGTTTATTTACATGGACTTGTAAATTCAGATGCGCTTGTTGAAAATTCAGTCATTTTCGAGGCTTTGAATAAACGCAACTCATTATAATGAAGCCACCAGGAAAAACTCAGTCAGAAATGGCAATCTTTTCACAACTCAGACAGCAGCATGTAAATATTGGCTGCTTTTGGGGTGGTAGTCACCTTATAAATGTTATGTAACAGAATGTCAGTCGATACAGAAATAGTCCACTGTTCCTCCCACAAAACATATGAAGGATGAGACTCATCTTAGTCCTGACACCAGCTGCCACCTGTACCATGAAGCATGGATGCCAGTGATGAATAGTGTTCATTAAATCCTTCAGCTCATGAGGTTTACTCTGAGGTTATGTTCCAACTAATTACAAAAAACTCAACGACCTTCTCTGGCCACGTCTTCTGCAACTCCACGGTCCTGCATTCAGCATAATGGCCTGGTTTGACTGCGCATGCTGTGGTATTTCCCCCAGCTAGGCTATGTTTTGCTGCTCGTTGCTTTCTCACTGAGCTGTTAAACCTCAGGGCAAACAGGAAAGTGTGAGGTTATGGGGAGGTACCCTAGTCAAACACACTCTGCGCTGTAACAGTATAGCAACTCACATGGAGGGAGCTTCACGCTGAGAAGATTGTCTATCTGTTTTCCAGATAGGGAAATTTTTCATTAAGAAGAAGAGATCTGTTTTCCCTGTTGGAGCCTTTTTAGATTGCGCTTAGAGTGGGGTTGAGGAAAACTCAGAAAAAGAATGGGCACCTCTGCAAATCAGAAGCTGAGTAAGAGAATACACTGGAATGCAATTGGAAAAAAGTTTGTTGGTTGAACGACATGGGCAAAGTAAACAACTTTCAACTTTCAAACTTTCAACTTTCAATTTTTAAAACACTTGAGTCAATAAAAGCAGGATTTTCAAAACGTTTCGGTGTCCTATAGCCCCATCATTGTGACTCAAGTTACACATAATCGAAAGTGGAGTTAACCTTGCTCTCTACTTACCTTGCTTACTTAACTCTTGTTGTTCCAGAACGCTCCTTGATCCTTCCCTTGGCTCCTTCGTCTCCATTGTCTCCATCGTCTCCATCGTCTCGTCTACTGTGGTGTGTGGCTGTCATTGTCTGTCTGTTGTCCTGCAAAGATCATAAAGACTTTCTGTTATAGTTTGGATACCCTATATTGGATGAATTTGAGTTTGATTACCTTGGTTTCGTTATCACATCTGTTAAATAAACATTGTTACACTTTTACCTACCTGTTTGGAGTCTGCTTCGTTACATCATTGCCCCGTTGTGGAAGAATTTCCGTTTGATTACCTTGTTTTCATTTCTCCTGCGGAATAAATTACCTTTGTTGATTTAACCCCTTCGAGTCTGTCTTCTTTGTTACATATATATATATATATATATATATATATATATACTATAAACATAATCGTTTTAAAGCACTAATTATTACACACACAGACACACACATTATACATATATATATATATATAATGTGTGTGTCTGTGTATATATATATATATATATATATATACAGTATAATGTGTGTGTCTGTGTGTAAACCATATCACAGAGAAAATAATTTAATCATATATATGTATATTTTATAGAAACAAAATAGAACATAAACTCTAAACTCTAAAATTAAATTATATGTCCAGTGTTTCTAGAGTTTTCATGTACATATTATAATTGGATTCCTTCATTAACATTTCCCTTTATTCATTTAGCAGACACTTTTATTCGTTCATGTTGTTGACAAAATAATAGCAATTGATTTACAGTTGAGATACAAGAAGTAGTCAGAAGTATAAATTATTTTGTTATTTATTATATTTACTGACACAAACCTGTTTAGGTTACACATAGTGTCCACATACTGTATTCTGATACAATTAAATTCTCAATAAATGTTTTCATTGATTTATCTTACTGTTAATGTTTATGTTGTCATAAAATGGGATGAATATGAAATAGTGACTGGACAGTGATCGAGTCATCATTTGATAAAATCAAACAAGCTACACATAAGATAATGACAGCAGTTATGCTTGCATGTACAATTAGGCAATGTTTTCACCAGTGCATTTTCATTTTAAAACAGCGTTAAAACTAACCTGGAGTCTGCATCGTTTTCAAAAGTGTCAGTTTTTGATGGTGGAAAACGCTGGGATAGGCGCATAACCATAGCAAAAGTTATGCGTACTAAAACGAAAGCGCACCTAGTGTAAACAGGGCCTTAGAGAAACAATGTATAGGAGTTTTTACTTTTTAAAGTTTAAATTCACATTCAGTCTTTTTTCAAAAGAATTCCAAAAGCTACACAACCCTCTCTAATTGCATTGGTTTGCAGTGCAGGAAGGGCTTTTGGGTTAAGTTTTTTACTGTATTTCCTAGGTCATGGCTGAATGACCCGTGAAAAGAGGGGCTGAGCGCGGACACCAGCTGGGTGTACCATCTGTCGCTGTGCAACGCAGTGGACGGGTTGGGCAGATGCCACCAGTGAGCTGGACAGGAACCAAGCACAACAAACCGATACCAAACAAAAACAAGCCGGACTCTGGACGCTTTAGCATGGTGGGGCTAAAACTGAGAAGTACAATGAAATTACAGCTATTATACATAAAGAATAATGCCATTAGAGAGGTGATGGTAATCTAAAAGACAAAGCATGTGAAGAAATCACACGCAGGCTAAGATATGGTAAACCATGGACCTATTGGGATGAAATTAGCTTTACCACGATCAGTTTACCAGCACGAAATTAGATATTAGAGCAAATCCTTTTAATGAGATCAAGCAAACCAGGTGCAGGCCTTATGCAAGACCCTGGGGTCCACTAAGATGGTGGGCAAACTATCAAACCACTGAAGTAATGAATCCTGACTGGTCGTTTGGTGCCAACTCTCCCTCTGTCATGGATAAAACAGTGAAGCAATTAGAACAGCAAGTGCACTCCCTTAATTCTTCTTTTTTAATTAAAGCACTCTTTTCATCCTCGGGGACTGTGAAGTTTTTTTTTTAGGCTTTTTTAAATCCAACACATCTCACCCTGTACTCATGGCTTGAGTTTTTTAGTAAAGCGTGCCTACCGGCTGCGTTGGTCTCCAGCCCTCACACTAGGGCTTTTGGTGTTTTCAGTTCATTTAGTTGGTGTGAAAACAAATGTGCACCAGCAAGTGAAGCGGCAGTGTTGGGGAGTAAAAAACTTAACTACATTTTTCAGTGGCATGACAGAAGTTAAGCTGAAATGACAGAAAGAGGGATGTATTGAATTGGAGTTTTCTTCCATCCAATTTATTTAACATATCTATCTATCGATCTACATTTGCATGCTAATAAATCTGAATATACACAGTTTGTCAAAATTCACAATTTCTTGTTTGATTCAATGAAATATTTGCTGTTTTTTGTAATTATTTAAATTATTTGAATTCTGAATTTATATTTTTCAGAATTGGATAAAACAGTCTGAACTGTAAAATATTGTAATGAAGCAGACTGACAACGTGGTGAGTAAAGTAACAGTATTTATTCACAAGATGAGTACTGATATCCAAATAAGGTAAGTGGAACTGGAAAGTCTCTTTGTTCACAGGGATGCTGAATACAAGGAAGGGGACTGACAGGGCGACCACAACCACAGACCTTATGGGGAGACGAGGAGAAGATTTGGGAACTGGAGACACTTGGAGGATCAGGGAGCACACTAGGAGGAAGCAGGTAAGACAACAGGTAAGTAGCAGCAATTCAATGGTAAGCAGGAGTCCGCTTTCGCAAGTACGAGCTTGGACCAAGAGTGCAGTTTGGTGTGGGCGTATGTGAGTGTTTTGATTAAGAGCAGGTGGTGGTGACAGGTGAAACAGATGAGATTGAGCATAGGTGACCAGAGTAACAGTGTTTCTCAATGTCAAGGAAGGATCCTCGGAAGCCAGAATTTCGAGGATGCTACGTCATTGACATCCGTCGAAGGA
>JAUCNO010001888.1:4910123-4922254 GCA_032353835.1 Enteromius viviparus
TGGGGCCAGGCCAAGTGATTAGCACACCTGATTCTGATCATTTGAATGGGTGAGCGAAAACTTTTGGTAATATAGTAGTACCTCAGCAATACCTGTATTAGAAACACAAGAATCAGAAGGATGACTCTTTTTATTTTAGTGCATGTAATTCAAAATGGGTCAAGTGACTCAGAATGATAAAGCAGATCACATATTATAAAGTAAAATGGTATTTCATATGCTTTTAATCCCCAAAA
Organism: Enteromius viviparus; assembly: GCA_032353835.1. NCBI lineage: Eukaryota > Metazoa > Chordata > Actinopteri > Cypriniformes > Cyprinidae > Enteromius > Enteromius viviparus. Next base: position 4,910,360 of record JAUCNO010001888.1, read on the forward strand.
CACCAAATGGAACTGAAATATTGAAATAAATAAAAACCAAACCCAACCAAGAGATTTGTCTCATCATTTCAAAGGATCACCACAGGATAACATTTTATCAAAGTCATCTTTTCATGTGAATAGGATTAAAGCATCTCATTGGTCTTTTAGTGGACTCAGATTAGCCCCTCCCCTTCCTTTTCACTTCCTCTTCTATCCTCATTTTCCCCTGTGGATTTGTGGAAAACGGTTTAATAAACTAGCGAATCAGATTTTCTTTTTACTCATCCTCTAGCCTTTTCATTCTCACTGGAACACACGCATCTAGACAAAAGCCAACGAATTTCTGAGAGATAGAATTGAACCCCACCCGAGAGACACAGCGGTCACAGCCCTCGGGAATTAAACCAGAGGATCAATTCAGATCCTGTCCACGAGTAATTACAGATTGTGACACACACAGTAATATCTATCCCGTGGAAGCCATCCAGCATCAGTGAAGCCAGAATTAGTTCTCCCCAACAGACCAGTTAGAACACCAAAGGAAATACTTTGGTGCGAGGTGAAACAAAAAGGTGTAAATTAAGGCTGCAGAAAGAAGATGATGTTTGTTGTGTGGATATTGACCAAATGCTGAGGCTGGTCTGAATAATCCTATAACAGCATGTTACGCCTGAATAAATTACCAAATTGCCTTTTTAGATTAACTATGGGCAATATGTCCAGGAATGCTTATAGTGATTTATGTTTGTGTCATGTGAAAGTCAGCAGAGTATTAAACGATGACAGATAATAAAGGGAAAAAGAGAATTCAGCCATCATGTTGATATTCATGGGCTTGTTAATGGAACAAGACAATCTAAACCACAATTACTTTCTAAAGAAAGCTACAGTCGTTCCTCTTTGCCTCTCATGCAAAACTTCCATCTAATTCACAACAGGTGTGTCTGTACATAAATTAATTCTCTAGCTGATGAATACAGTTTATTCTAAACGGGGGAGTGTAAGCTTGCCGTTATTAATTAGCATAAAGCACACTCAAACCAACTCCATATAAGAGCCTATCTAATAAAGTCATGATATGGATGGGATGGGAAAAATTCATTATGGCGGTCATGCTGAAGGGTTGCTTCAAACCTAAGTGCTTAAAACTGGGCACTTCAAAGGGCCCTTCGGAATTTGAAGGTTACAACAGATGGACACTTAGCTCCCATGATTTTTTGCACAGGTTTAATTGTGTTACGACAGCTACTCCTGTAATTTTGCATGTTCTCTTACTTAGAAATAATGGAGGGGTCATGTTTTCAGCATAGAGGCATTTAAACTGTGAGAGACAGAATGTAAAAAGAAAAATACCCGAAAATCACATTGTATGATTTTTTAACTATATATTTGTGTGATATGTATAGGGGGATGGTGGATTTCCTCCCTCTGGTCTATGCATCCCTGCCTCTGCTGGATTATTTTCATCCCTGGTGAGGACAAAATGATTCACGAAATGCGCTATTAGTCTCATTTTGAATAAAATGATTCGCAAAATGTGTTTTGAACTCCCATTTTGAATCAAACGATTCATGATACAACATCTAGTTGGAGTACTTCAAATCATTTTGCTATGCAATGGACGGATTTATCATGTGCATTGTTAACAGATCACATTAACATTAGGTTAGGCTATAACCTTATACCTAGAGAAAAAAAGAGTTTTCAAAAGTATTCCCCCCTCTGCTTTTTTCACAAATCACATCCTGTTTATATATATATACATACATAAACTCAATTCATGTAATAATTGTAAATATAAATTATTTATGTTTAAAGTGCCCCTATTATTGGTTATGAAAGGTTCATATTTTGTTTTTTAAAAAACTGATTGACATGCATGCAAGGTCAAAAATACTTATTTATTTAAATATGTATTTTTACCTTATTTGTTTGACGACTCCCAAAAATTCGTTCAACGATTTATTTTTACAAACCCCTCCAATGATTGGTCGATTTCATATAAAGCAGTGTTTGTAAGCTTTTAATGCTTCAAAAGCAGCACCTACTGTAGCGGCAAACAATGAATTTGCATTTTTATTCGTAACCAATGCAAAAAGATCAACAGGTGGGTGTGCAATATGTTAATGATTCATTTTGACGTCAACATGAAACGGCTTGGGACTCATTTTAAAAGCGACCCATTTTAATGATTTATGCTCCACTTCAGGCAGGTGTTTGAGCTTGTAAGTCACAACTTTAAACCATGACTTTGTAGCGTTCCAGACAAGTCACCCCAAACTGCCTGAGTGGTAAGGTAGTTAGTTGTTAACAATCCAGCATGGTAGACTGTAAGGGGCTTATGCTCATTTACAATCATTTCTATCGCCAAAGATGTGGGAAGTCATGGTGTCACACAGTCATACTCACCTGATCCAGAACCAGCACCTACAGAAAACACACAAACACTAGTCACTTGTTCTCATCCACACTCACCTGATCCAGAACCAGCTCCTACGGAAAGCATGCAGACACTGGTGACTCGCTCATTATCCCCGGATTACTGACACCTGTTGGAGATCAGCTGCGCTGCTTAAAAGATCAAGGTTGGACGCTTAATCTTACCTGCCTCTGCTTCCTTACCTGCTGGATCGATGTCTGAGACTTTGTGGATGTTGTGGCTTGAGAGACTCGAAATCAAAAGACTCCTAAAAGTGACATTGTGACATTCAGATTCAGATGTGAATTCCCTGTCACCCCAGCACCTTCACCCACTTGCACTGAAGAACCTATGCAGACCAACAACTATCATCTCACGTCTCTCGAACGCTTTCAAAGACTTCGGGAAGATCTCTGTCTTTACTGTGGAGCACCATCTCATCGACTGCTTATCCTATCAGACCAGCTCGTGCAGTGGTGAGTACTGGTCACTTTCATCCCAATACCATACCAATAATTGACGCCCTGTTGATGCGTAATGATTACCACTATCCAGTAAAAGCTTTAGTAGCCTCCGGGGCGGCTGGAAATTTCATTTCCTCACGTTGAGTTGACACCATACAGATCTTCACTTTGAAGAGCCCGGTACCTTATCGCATCATCACCATACAGGGGAAACCCCTGCATGCCCGACCCATAAATAAATCACGATACCATGAGAATATGAGGAATTCTCTGATGTTTTTAGTAAGGCTGCGACAACTCACCTGCCTCCACATCGACGATGGGACTGCGCGATCGATCTCATACCTCAAGCTACGTTACCTAAGGGGAAGGTTTATCCACTCTCACTCCTTGAACAACAAGCTATGGAGGATTATATCACCAAAGTACTTACCCAAGGTTTTATTCGACCATCAACATCACCAGCAGCCTCCAGGTTTTTCTTTGTTGCCAAGAAATATGGTGGATTAAGGCCTTGTGTAGACTAGAGAACTTTCAGTTCTCAAACAGTTAAGTTCGCCTATCACGCTCCCACTCATTCCCTTGACCTTGGAGGAATTGAGACAAGCCAGAGTGTTCAGCAAACTAGTAAACTACTTCTCTAGGGTCCGGGCATCCAGATGGTAAGCGTATCCTTTCACTGCTCCAGAACCGCTACTGGTGGCCGGAAATGACCCAGGATGCCTACCGCTTTGTCAAGCGATGCTCTGTCTGTGCCATGACGACTACACCAAATCGTCTTTCAGAGGGTAAACTGGTTCTCTTATCTATCCCTGAAAGGCCATGGTCCCATATACCATAGATTTAGCTACAGATTTGCCTAACTCAGATGGATTTATTACTATCCTTGTAGTAGTAGACCGGTTCTCAAAGGCCTGTAGTCCACTACCTGGACTACCTACCGCCATGAACACAGCTCAACTGCTTTTTTTCTCAGATTTTCAGACACTTTGGGATCCCGGAAGACATAGTATCCGACAGAGGTACTCAATTCACCTCTCGAGTTTGGAGAGTTCTTCCGTTTACTGGGGGTCTCCATCAGTTTATCATCTGGGTACCATCCACAGACAAACAGCCAGACAGAGCGTAAAATTCAGGAGATTTCTCGCTACCTTTGAGCACACTGTCATGAACATCAAGACACTTGGAACCAGTACCTCCCGTGGGCTGAGTATGTCCAAAAAGAAACCACCGGTCTCAACCACCCGGGACCCCCTCCTCTACACAAAGTCGAGACAACCGAGAACATCTACAGGGTCCAAACAATCATCGACTCTCAGCGGCGGAATAGGTGGCTCCAATATTTGATAGAGTGGGAAGACTATGGCCCGGAGGAGAGGAACTGGGTTAACAGAGATGACATATTCGATCCATTATTAACTGCCAAATTCCACCAGTCACATCCTAACTGTCCAGCCCCTAGAGGTCGTGGCCGCCCACGCCGTCGGGTACGAGCGTCAGGAGCCGCTCGTGGAGGAGGGGGTAATGTCACACAGTCATACTTACCAGAACCAGCTCCTACGGAAAGCACGCAGACACTGGTGACTTGCTCATTATGCCCGGATTACTGACACCTGTTGGAGATCAGCTGCGCTGCTTAAAAGATCAAGGTTGGACGCTTAATCTTACCTGACTTTGTGGATGTTGTGGCTTGAGAGACTCAAACTCACAAGACTCCTATTTACCTGTTACCCAACTTTGTGACATTCAGATTCTCCGTTGCCTGCCTTACTTACCTGAATACTCACCTGAATAGAGCTTGCTTGACTTGTGTTTACCTTTGTTTCACTGCACCTTATATTTACTGTCTGAAAAGAGAAATCCTTGTTTACTCACAAATAAAACTCACCTCATTTGAATCCTCGTTGTCTGTGGTCTCTGAGCGTGACACACGGGTAGAAGCTTGGAAAAACACCGGTTAAGAATGCAGCGTTAGAGTCGACTATCTTTTGAGAGACAATAACTTTATACACGGTGCACTTTCAGATTTAAAACTTTGCTGGATGTTTTCATTCAGCTGTTTACACAAGTATAAAACTTCATTTTAAAAAAATCCATAATAGGGGCACTTTAAAATGATTACAAATATACATGCTGTAGAATATAATTGAACCTCAAACTGTGTAACTACATTGATGTTATGCAATAAAACATGAATCAACATAGTTAGCATAGCATCAGATTTGCTGAGCATAGGTTCACAAACAATGTTACATACTGTATGTAACAATGACAATGTCTAAGCTAATTCTTACCTGGATATATTTGCCTAACTTTGCCAAGTAAGAGTTTACAGTGTTATTTGATTGTTATGATTAAACTTATATTAAAAAGACTGGTTTCAACACGACAAAACTACAGCGGCATTTAAAAAATTCAATGACAAAAAAAGATTTGCTGTTGTCAGTAATCCATTTTTGGCATGATAAGGTTTTCATAAAACAAACTAAGCAAGCCCTACAATTTTAATTCAAATACCACGTATTTATACAGAATATAAACATTTAATGGTATTAGATTAATTGTTAATTGCATTTATCATAACTATTTCAATCAAACAGCTACAATTGGTTTTTAAAGCACAATTTTATGTTTGGATTGAGTTTTAGTTGCGTTTACACCATTCTGACATCATTAGCTGTCAAGCAGAATCCTTTTGTGAAGCAATTGGTTCAATTAATTCAACATTTTGAAAAGCGTTGTGCCTGAGTGAGCTGTTTATTGAACAAAATACTATAATAAATTCTTGGGGGAAAAAATCTCATTAGGTTGTGATTAAACATCATTATTTCCCTCAGGAAATGAGTATAAGTTTTACTAAACCATTACAGTTTTCACCAAGGGTTTAATGCTTCAATCAAGACCTGCGTTATGAAATCACAAAGCTGGCAGGTAGAAGAAACACAAGCAAAAAAGAAACCAGAGAATACTTGCACCAAAGGGGCATATTATCTCAAAAAACGCAATAATAAGTACAGGGAACATCCAAAAAAAGAAAGCACTGGTATTTGGCATTGTGCAGCATTAGTGCCATCAGCACAGCTCTCTGCGTGTGTCTGGCACAGGAGAATTACCTCTGCCTCCCACGCCTGACAGTGTGGGTGGCTGAGAGTCACGCTCAAGGATTCTTATGGCATTTTCATCCTTCTCTGCTCTCCTTCGGTAAAGTCACTTTCGATGTGCTACTCTCTTATTGAGATGAACAGAAACACCCTGACAGAGATCACAATCACAGCTCGCTGCTGCAGGAATACTAATGTCTTGTGATGAAAAGAGGCCCAACACCTGAGGATATGACATCATTGCTATATCTGACACAATGTGATCTGAATATTAAAAGGTTGTTTTTGCTTTGCATTGTCCTTTTCATATGTAAGTCTCTGATTACGGGTTATGGGTTATAGGCATACCAAATAAAATTAACACATTTCCAGTGTGCTGACAGCTCTTTTGGATTCATTTATGATTCCTGGAACTTTATAATTCATATTTAAAAAACTGTATTGCTTTTATTATTCCCTTAGCTAAACTATTGATATTCCTGAGGCAGAGAATACTAGGTGTCTAAGTTTTACACAAATGTCTTCTTTCTTTTTTTTCTGTAGAAAAGAAGCTTTAAGAGGCTCTTCCAAATGGTACAATAAAGCTTGGAGCCCTTTTAAGCTGTATGTGAATGGACATGTTCAGCATTCACTTGTGCTGAACCCTCGATTGGCCTTGAAACATGCATTTTGTTATCCCATTTTGTATTTATTATATTGACTTTTTAACATCATGCATTTACAGTAGTTATGTTTTCTTTTCCAGTTAATCTACCTGAATTCTGGAAATTTTAACTAAAATCTTAACTAAAATATTTTACACCAATATTTTATTCCCAATAGAACCAGACAACAAATGTTTAAACTGGAAAAATTTTACAATTTATGCACAGAATGAGCTCATTTCAAAGTTTATGCCTGCTGCAGGCCTTAAAATAATTAGGAAGGGTTCATCTCCTTTTTTTAGTTTGAAGATTTCTGGGCATTGAGGTTATGAGTTTCTAGAGTTTTCGTGTTGAAACTTGGTCCTCTTATTGTCTGTTATTGGTTTCCAGCTGCTCCAGAGACCTGGATCCTGTTGTAATATCTGCAGTAGGTGGTTTGCATTGTCCTGCTAAAATACACATCATCTGGAGAGGAGCATATGTTGCTCTAAAACCTTTATATATCTTTCAGCATTCATAGTGCCTTCGAAAACATGCAAGCTGCCCATACTGTATATACTTATGCACAAGAGATGCTACTTTTGAACTCATAACACGCTGGAGGTCTTCCTCCTCTTTAGTCTGAAAGACAGAGCTTGTCCATGATTTCCAACAAGAAAGTCAAATTTGGACTTGTTTGACCAGTGCACCTCTTCAGCTTTGAAACAGTCTAAATGAGTCTTGGCCCATTTGGCTTTGCTTTTACATTCTCTTTGAAAACATTTGCTTTAACCCACGAAATTACGCATTGATTAATTCATGAAATATTTGCATTCCACCAATAAATTTTAGTGATGGAAATAATATGAGCTGGGAGGGGAAAAACGTTATCTCAGTGCTTTCGCAAGTGAACGCAGTGTCTCTCGGGAAATGCAATACTTTTGAGAGAATGCAAATGTTTTCAGCGAGAATGCAGAGTTTCTCGGGGAATGCAATACTTTTGCGAGAGAATAGCTTTCCCTGACCATATACACAAGTATAACATAGTCTTCCTCTTGTGTAAGCACTCTAACTCTATCACACACATACTTGGAGGCATCTGTCGTCGCTTGACACAATCTGTCCTTTTGCGTAGAGAGAAAGCGAGCTGTGTGGACACTGCATGCCAGCACCTCCAAGTGGGCTCGGCCTCCATCACATTCACAGCTTAATTATGACTTCAAAATGAGCAGATACTCTAGGCTAGTCATTAGCTTTCAATGGCATTGCCAGCAACATCTCGCATACATTACACCAGCACTGGCTCACATATGAACAGATGTTAATCTTTGCAGTAAGCAACATGGCTGGCAATGATGCAAAGCTGAATCAGATGTTCTACTAGAGGGCTAAAAGTTTACTTATTGGATTTTCTGTTTTTTGAAAAAACTGTTGGGTTTGGTTAACATAAGACCCTTTCAGTAAAGAATATATGCATATATATATTGTGAAGAACATTTTACAATCTCACTATAAATAACCGTTTGTGCAATTAGTTTCATGGATATTAAAGGTTCTTCATAGAACCATTGATGTCAACATTTGTTTTAATAGTGTGGAGCCTTTCCAATGAAAAAAGACGTAATAGCTATCAACAATCTTAAAACAAAAAGTTCTCTCTTTTTTGGTTTCATTGTTTCCATTAAGAACCTTTAACGTCTAGAGTTTTTGACAGAACTACCTAACATGCTTTTAGAGGGAAATACTGTCTAATTCAGTAGTTTAGAAAGCCACTTATAGCACATATTAAATTTGAGTTTGTGTACGAGAAGCTGATCCTAAACCAGCAATTAAGGAGCAGTTTTATCTCACAGCAGCAATCTGAAGCAGCAGGCAGTAAGGTAATTCACCACGGATCCTCTGTCTCAAGCATATTGTTAGAGCCCCAAGAATCCTCCAGGACTTCATTTGGAAACCATTTAAAGCAAGACACTGTGAATTAGCCTAAGGTAATTAGGACAAATAAGGCCAAGGTGAAGTCACATACTGATTTGCCCATTTCAACTACTCCCATTAAATCTGCACAGTTCATCTGCAGCAGGACAAAAGGTTGAGCAGAAAAAGAAACGCCTTTTGTGAGAATATGGTAGCTCTTTTTCATAATCATTTTAAAATTATAATTTTAAATTCAATATTCAATATTATTCAATATTATTCAATATTAGTTTTATTCAAGGTATGTGTCTTTTGCAGAGAAGACAGCTGTGATACAAAGCTGTGTAGCTTTGATACAAGCCCAGTAAAATAGCTTAAAAAGCAGGAAAGACTTTATTATAAATATGCTACTGTTAAAATGTTTGGGGTCAGATTCTAAAAGATTTTTACTTTCATAGTATTATAAAGCATAGATACATTATATTGCTAAAAATATAAAGTGTGGAGAAAAATATAAAAACATTTATAGTGTTACAAGACACTTTTAATTTATTTGAAAACTAATGATTCAAAGAGTACATCCAAAAATGTGACATGTGACACTGTAGACTATTTGATCCTATACTGAAGATTCAGCATAGCATCAAAATAATGAAGGGAACGTTTCGCAGATAACGCATTTTCGAGAGGAACGCGACACGAATTAATCAAACACAGCTGGTAGCCCATCAGCTAATTATTCCCAATCACTCTCGCCCAATAGATTCTTCCCCCATTTAAAAACCCCAACTTTCAATCCTTCCACATCTCGCTTTAAGCATCCCTCCTCCTCCCCTTCTCCACCTATTTAGATCTAGTTAGATCTAGTTAAAATTTGGAGCCTTATTTTATATGACACACGATGTTGCTTTCTATATTCAAAATGTTCCAAATCACTTTCTAAGGAAGCTGCATGTGCAGAAGGTAGCAAAACCAGAATTTGTATTTATCTGAGTTCAGGAAAACTGTGGGATCTGGCCACCATACACGGCCAGTAGTAATGTCTTATGTGCACTTTTATTATTTATTATCCCATTTGATTGCATAATAGACCAATTATAGGATGATAGACTGGTTGGTGTCATAATGGTACACTGATGGCTCTAGATCCTGCATCCCAATTTATTTCATATTGAAATTTTATGGAAGAAGCAGACATGGAAAGACTACAAATTAACAAATGGGCACATTATTTATGATGTACCTTCATTTTATATACTGTTCATGATTTTACACAGCTGTGCCAAAAACGTACTCTTCCATAACGCACCTTTTCCATTACTGTGTCCAGAGCTGGCTCTGCCAGGACGGATGAGTGCCATCAAATGATGCATGCAATCCACAAATAAACGAAATGCTGAGATTAATCTTCATCCTCAATTCCAAGAAAATATCATCTGGAAAAGATTAGGAAGCATGAAAACAATAATTTTAGAAAGGGTGAGTACATCATTTCCATGGAAAGTCTGATTTGAGTTTACAGATTCATCTGCCTTAAAATAAAAATCAAACACAACCTTCAGTGACTGCAAACAGTGAGCTGACCAGAGCTGGAGAATAAATAACTCAAAAGCAGCTAATCATTTAAGGTACAGTTTTCAGTAGTGAATAATTTCAAAATAATTTAGATTTTCCAATTGAAAATCAACGTATTCCATCTACAGTACTTTCTTTTTTTTTTCTCAAACAAGTAGCAGTGTGATGTGACAAAAATGCTAAAATGTGTGCCTGATGCTTTAAATGGGGTCATACGATTACATTATTTTGTGTGTTTGGGGTAATCCAAAGTGTTTTTGTAGGTTTAAGTTTCAAAAAACACTAAGCCCCACCTCCTGAAACGGGTCTATTTGTACAATTTTGGGCGTGATTAAAAGAGCCGTTTTAGGGGGGGTGGGCAAGTCAGAACTTTTATAAAGAATATCTCTTTGGTTTTGAAACTTCAGTCTTTGTACTTCTTTATGCATCAAGAACTTTTAACAATCTGAAGACAAAGTAAAACATGAAATTGCATCATGTGAACCCTTTAAAGGAATGGTTCAACCAAATGAATATTTGGTGCAAATGTACTTATCTTCAAGATGTACTGTATATGTTATGTACTACTTGTACTATGCTAAGAAATACATGAGAGACGAGAGAGCATTCTTCAAGTGCTTGCCATTTATGTTTCTCTTAAAATACACCACTCTAGAACTTACAGTGTTTTCGTACTCATCATATAACACAGGAGGGTAAGGGAACACGGAAGGGAGAATTTGCATTGTAAATACACAACAGTATAGAGTTTGTTTCTTAATGCAAACCGATTTAAAGAAATGTAACATTAAATTAGTTTCTTACCAACGGATTCTCTGTAGTAAATGGGTGCTGTGCTGTCAGAGTAGTTTAGACTCAGTTTAATAGTCTAGAGACACCAGTCCTTCACTTACTTAAGTGAAAGCTGTGTGTTTATAGGAAACAAATCTATAATTAAAGTATTTAAATTTCTGGCCAAAAATGTCCATTATCCATATAAATTGTCCCTCAAGTGAAAAAGTGCAACCCTGTTGTTTTCTCACATCAAAATCCATTAACTGAAAAAAAAAGAATCGGTTTTGACTGTTGTTTTTGGCTTATAAATAAATGGTGCAAGATCCTTTCGCTCCAGATTATTGTGTTTTTATCAGCTGTCCTTTTTTTTTTTTTACTGCAAAAGATTCATTGGAAAGCAAGTGATGTTAAAGTTCCTTAAATCTGTTCAGATGAAGAAATAAACTCATCTACATTTTGGATGGCCTAGGAGACTCATTATCAGCAAATTTTAATTTTGGGTGACCACTATACACATTTTTTTCTCACCACAATATTTATTTAAAAGCCTTGTTGTCAACCAAACCAAGATTTATTTATTCAAATTCCCCTATTGATTTTTTGCAACACAGTCTCACTCCAACTCGTCACATTTTGACGCTTGGCCCTTTGCGTTGCTTTCTGAAGTTCAAGGTAACCCTTTTTATTCACTTTTCGACGTGAAGGTTCCTCCAGCACCAAACCCCACCCCTACCCTAAACCTACCCACCTCTGAAAAATATAAACACACAAATGCAGTTACAGGTATTTATTGCACAAACTAATCATAAACAAGCAGTATAAATACATTATAAACAAGTCCAGTCCCATTCCAAGTCTTCTCATGCCATATGAAGTCTTTATGTGAAGAGAGTAAAACACAAGGTTTTCTTCTTTTCAAAAGTCTGGGTGTTATATTAGACAGCAACTTGTCTTTTGAAAGTCATATCTCATGTTACAAAAACAGCATTCTTCCATCTTAGAAACATTGCGAAGCTACGAAACATGTTACCTGTTTCTGATGC
>JAUCNO010001888.1:4939640-4955612 GCA_032353835.1 Enteromius viviparus
TTAAAATAAGTCAGACTATCTGCCATAAGCCTGGCTTATTTGGTAAACTTGTTTTATGGAACAGGCCCCAGGTCTCTAGTCCAACAATATCAGCTAGCTTAATATAATATAGTTTATTTATAATAATAAAATAGACATGTATTTGCAAGTAATTGAAATCAGATCAAAATATGAAACGATACTCTCTTTTAAGCAAAGAAATAAAAGCTTTCATAGCCGAAAAGGGACACATTTTAATTCTTCAAAGAATTCCTCTTTTAATTAAAACGTCTTAAAAGAACCATCTGTTTCTAGTATGGACATTGTGGTAACACAGATGCCAATATAGAACCTTTTTATTTCACATTATTGTAACAACAATAAAACATGGACACTGCTTAAGGGTGGGTAAATATTAAATTTTATATACTTACTTAAAATGCCACTTCACTGGGCTTTTTGGGATATCCAAACAAACAGCGCAATCTGTTGATAGCACCACAGAGACAGAGTGTTTACTTACTTGCATGGAATTATTTATCATATACTATAGCATAACAGAAAGTATTTAACAAAAAAAAGCCCACCTGCATCACCTTGTGTGACCTATGGTTTTCTATTTATTGTAAAATTCTATGCTAGCTGCCTAGGAGAAACAAATAAGATGTAGGTTAAACAACATATCCATTGTGATTTATCATTCTTATGGGAAGTGATTGAGAGGGTGAGATGCAGTGAAGAAATTACATTTTAAGCTAGATGTCAAACTGATGAGCAAGAGGTGAGAATATATGAAGGAGACTGAGACACACTCAGAGTGTTTGTATTGTGTGTACAACAGTGAGTGTGTGTGTGTAGAGAGAGAGACGCACTGAGGGATGAGGAAGAAACTGCTGCTATTTATATCCCCTTCAGTAGCTACAGGGAACAGCCACCATCTGCATAGAGCAGGCAAAATCTGAGGCAAAAATTTCACAGAATACTCGACTTGCAGCTTCTGAAATAGCAGCAAGAGGAGATCCTGGTAATAGAGAGTATGAATAACAATGCTCGATTATACTGCAGTGTTTGTATTAAATATTAAAATTGGATTTGTGCAGAAGGCTCCATTCACCTCTGGTTGAGATGGATCGCGTGCTCGCTTACATCAACAGCTTCCTGCGGGGAGCTGGCCACAGCATCTAATACTGTCGGAGTCGCCGTTTATACGCTTGGACTATTTATACAGCAGCAGCTTTTAATAGCTCTGTTCGCCCCTGCACACCATCCTGCTGCTGCACTCATACATACTACTGCAGTGATCTGTCCTCAACACACTAAGAAAAAAAAAAAAAAAAAGGGCCAGAGATGAAAGACAGACTGGGCAAAAAATGAAAAAAAAAAAAAAGATGAAACAAGCTGGAAACGTATACAACTCCACTAGTTTTAGCATTTATACAGGATACTCTTACAGTGCAGTCACTTGACTTCTATGTACAATGTAAAATAATAAAATAAAAGTTGTAACAAAAAAGGACAAGGTCAAACCCGCTAAAGACCACTTAGTGGTCCAGCAGCCCTCTTATTGCATAGTGCCTCATCTAAAAGCTCTGGTTATATCCCCTAGTAAACTTCTACTAAAAACCTGTTTTTATATGCAGCATTTCAGAGCACACAGTTTAACAGCACATCTGTCATATTCAACCTTCTAGCTCCTGTAAGCTAAATGTTTATGTGAAGACCAGTTCACAATACATCCTTATTTATTGAAGAGACGCAACAGCACTTGAGTATACTAGTGAAGTTGTTTACTATTCTGCACAAGATGGCATGAATTTTCCCCAAAGTAACTTCACTAGCACTACAGAGCCTGGCTGTGAATAAAAAAAATAAAAAAAAAGTGAAGTATGATGCAGGACATGCAGCATTACAGTGCTGCCATCTAGTGACAAACCCAAAGATTCAAGTGTACAAGACACCAAGTGGATGAAGAGCCAAGTCCCTGGCCATTTTATGGCTTGACACCCCTTAGAGATAATTTGGGACACATGGGATTACAACCACTTATCAAGTCTAAATGGACAAGTCTAGAGAGCACTGGCAGCAAGAACACAGTAAACGCATTGTGCAATATTCAAGCGTTTTATTCTGGAGTTGCAGAGAACAAGTGCATCACAATACAGCAAGAACGGAGTCAAGAGTGCAAATGTAACCCCTCATTCTCACTCAAGTTTCTTGACCACCTTACTCTTGAGTTTGTTTTTATGGAGTAGGAGGTCAACATGCAGACAATGATCCACAACAGCTGAAGCACAGAGAATTCCACCATGTAGAGCACCAGTGAAACCTCCAGAGAAAACATCCTGCCCTGAGGTGAAACAAGGCATAATATATTAATGTAAATTGATAAAAACCACACACACACGCCAAACATTGACTGAAACTTCATATTACCTGATAGGTAGAGGTTTTTGACAGGAGTGTTGCACCTGATCATAGCAATGTTCAGAGGCTGGTATCGGTCCAGATTCTGCTCTGCAGACAGCATGGATCCATATGTGGCTGCATGCAACATTGCTGCCTAAAGTCCCACAAGCCACTCATTTACACTTTTGCAGCATTGTAACAACTCATCAAGCAGCACTCAACTGAAATAAAATTTCACCTTTTCCTTCAGTTTGGGGAAGTGAACACAAGCCCAATCAAAGAGATGATCAGCAAATCTCATCTTGTATCTTTCATATTCTTCATCCTTTTCAGCATCACTGACATTGTTCCACTGTTCAAACCACTTTGGATTGACCATGGTATTGATGACCATACGTGACTGCCCTAAAAAAATAAAAATAAAAGAAATAAAAAACCCACACACAGTTGGTTCAACCTGGAAGGTTTTGGTCTACAATAGAGGGTGAAATAACCTGGGAAGCGAGTGCATGAGGTGGGATCCTTAGCAGAGGGGAAGGAAATGTACATCATGGGGATGTTGTTAGGAGCCGATTCCTTGTCCGAACTAAAGTACTCTTCCATCCTAAGACAAAAGTAAAACTGCTACAGAGATGCATTTTTAAACAAAAGTGACTGGATGTGGACACCTACAGTTCATCCATGTTGTTGCTCTTATATAGTCGCAGGTTGGTTGAGGAAATGCCCAGGTCTTCCATAGTTGCATTAAATCCAACAAAGACTTGGAAAAACCCTTTGCCTGGTTTCAGAGTATGAAGATACTCTTGGACCTCTGTGAGAAGCAGAGCCACAGATTACCAAAGAAAAGTCTAGCTAGTAAGATACCTTTACTACTTGCATTGAAAACTTGTGTCGCTTACTTGGATTTGCATGGACCTCAGGAGGCACAAGTTTCTTAAAAGTAGTAAACACTCCAGCATTAGAAATAATCACAGGAGCACGAACTTCAAAATCTTGACCTCCACTCTTCACAGTCACTCCTAGTTAAAGAACACCATTACTCCTGTTCTACTCATCTGCAAATAGGGGCATTCACTATGCTAGGGACTGCAGTCTCACCATATGCATTTCGGTTTTTATCAACTAGAATATTAGACACCGGCGCATTGACCAGGACTTTCCCTCCATGCTTTTCCAAAACCTGGACGATGTGGTATGAGATCTCACTGGCACCGCCTTTAGGATAGTACACACCACGCTTGGAGTGGTGCAGGAAGAGGGCATCAATCATGCAACTGGAGTTTTTGGGTGGGACACCTTGGCGAAACAATTCTAATTAAAACCCACAAACCAATTGCATGCAAAAAGTTGAGAATAGGCCCTCTTACCATAAAACATTAGAGAAAACACTGTGAGGAGGTCAAGGTTGCTGGTAAGAGACTTGACTACATCTGTTGAACTAGTACGGGAGTATCTAAAAATTGGTGATATTAAATCAGCAAGTCCACTCCACAATATGAAGCGAACAAACCAGAGCGGAAACATCTTCAGCATACACAGCAGATGGATCTTCTTAGAACAAAGCTAAGACAAAGAGACCGTTAAAAGAGACATTTTAAAAGACCATACACAAATGTGAAATACATGTGCTTTAGGGCATTTCGGTACCTTCATGATTTTGAAGAGCTCCTCCACCGCTTTAGTATCATTGGGAAACTGCTTCTTTAGATGAGCCTCCATCTGCTTCTTACCAATATAGATGGTGTATTCTTTACGCTGAGGTCCTGTCCCAATAACCACCGTGTCCACATGGGAACCCTGTTCAGCAAAATGCACCTGACCGTCGGTGATCAGATCCAACGCAACTTTTAAGAAGCTGTTTTCATGTAGTTGTCCAACATAATGGAAGCCTGACAAAAACATTCACAGAGTAAGAAGACATTCAGCTTGATCATTAAGGCAGCTCAATGAATACCTATGAGAGCATCTTACCGCAATCAAACTCAAAGCCCTTCTCAGTGAAAGCCTTACATAGGCCTCCAGCCCGTTTATCCTGCTCCAGAACCAGGACTTTCTTTCCGAGCTTGCCTAACACCGCTGCTGCGGTCAAACCACCAATACCACTGCCAATCACAATGACGTCCAAGTTCTTGGGTACTTCAAATTCACCAAACTCTGAAAGCAAGGTAAATTTTAGCAATAGACATTAGTTGCATGCACACGTGCTTCACAAATCTGTCCTGGGGACACCCTACTGCATATTTTGTATGTCTCAGTCATTTAACACATTTCAGTCAATCCAACTTAGTTAAGATTAAGCTAAGAACCGGGTGTAACCCATGAAGGAGACATACAAGTGTGCTGGTGGTTCAGGGTTACCTGTAACTTGCAAAACACTATTTACGTACCTTTCTGAAGAAGTTGGTCCTTTTTCTTTTGGTCTGCAACTACTGGGCCAGGAGGGCTGACTGTCCCCTTGCACAGGCCACTTCTCCTGCTAAACAGGTACCAGAACGTGGCACTTGCCCAATCAACAAACCATTCTATAAAAAGCAGAATCCACCACATTTTCAATTACTAAAAAATGAAAGATCAGCTGATGTCTTCTGTTTCTAGAATGGCTGTACACCTTTTACAAAGTGCTTAAGAACTCAAGGAGCAGCTCTTCTAGAGACTGACACCAAGACTTTTAAGCTGGTGATTAAGTTGCACCCTTACTGATTAATCTAATTTGTGGGTGGAGAGAATTCATTTGTTTCACTACTATTGGTGTGACTTCACATTTCCAACTTTTCCTAATCAAACACACCTGAATCAACTCATCAGCTCGTTAGTAGAGACTTCAGAAACAGATGTATACTGGTCAGATAAGGGAGATATCCAAACAGGGTTGGGAAACGCTGATAAATTACAGTAAATTCAATTAGATGAAAAATGTTGTTAGTTCACTAGTTTAAATGTATTTTAGGTACAGATTGTGAAGTGATAAACAAGCACCATTAAATAGTTTGAGCTGATTTATGAAATAGCACAATGCTTGTGAAGCATACTCTCTCATTTACTGATAATCAACAATGAAGTGTGCAAATATGTGCTGTGCGATTCATCATGCAAGAGTGCATGTGTAAATGCAAACATTAATTTACTGGTCGATTACATGTGAGATAAGACAGCTGCACAACCACATACATGCCATTTAATGGCAGTGTTTTGTGTAAAGCAATTCAGGCTTCCAAAGAACCATAAGTCAAACTCAAGTAAGCTTAAACGATCACAAGGAAATTTCAGTGATTACAGGGAAGTCATCAAAAAGATTAAAAGCACACACAACACAGCACTTTCTTTCCACCAACTGCATAGAGAGAAAATTCTAAGAAGATAATGCTGAATAATTCGATATTCTCTCATATTTATGCTCTCAAAGGGCACTAATGGGAGGAGTGACCATCACCATGTCACACTCAATCCAGGCAGAGCATTTGAAGGGAGCTTTTTGTAGGAAGCTGGCCAACTGGAGTCTGTGAGTCCATTCCAGACATCTTGTTTTCATGTTCTGAAGTAAAAAGCAGCAGTGAAGTTAGCTTTTAAAATAAACAGTCGATGAAACAAAAGACAGACAATAACAACTGAATGGAGGTATCACTATTAATTGTGATTTTATTAAAATAATGTTTGATTTTCTGTTAACAGAGGTGAATGTAGAATAAAACCTCAGCAAATGTATAGCATGTATAGTATATTCTTATTGGGTTTGTGTACTTTGCGGCCAATGGATTTTTCTTTTGAAATTAGACAATCAAGCATTCATTAGTTTTCTAAATGTAATATTTAGTAAAAAAAGAAAAGAAAAAAAACTGCTTCTTTTTCATTTTTTCTTCCTTTTTGTAGCATTGCTGACCTCTAGGGGCCGGTTGCATAAAAGGTTAAGACTAGTCTTAAAAGTTAGTCAGCTAAATTTTTCTTTAAGACTGGTCACAGTTTTTTAAAATTCAGTTACATAAAAATGTACGTATATTAGTCTAAGGTAAATTACAAAAAAATAAAACAGATTACTCTTGGCTAACTGCTAGTTTGTCAGACTAGCTCTTAAGACACTGTCTATGTATATGAAGGCTAAGTTTATGCAACTGGCATAAACAATTCTAAACAAGACAAATACAACCTTCATCAAACACACCTGACTCTATTATGAATGCTCACACAAGCCACTATATATATGCACTATATATATGACTCAACGGGACTTTTGACAGTTGCAGTCTTAGTCTGTTCCTGTGAGCATACTCCCCTACAAAGGCAAGACGCTGTCCTTAAACTGATATGAATCTTTTCTCTAAAGCTAAGCCAAACTAATGTCTAAAAAAATGTACTTGTTGCAGTTTTTGTTTGCAGCTCCTAAAAAGTGCCAATTTAAAAAGATCATATAAAATGGACTACTATTGCGTTTCTGAAAACCTGTAAAACTTAAGACAATCGAGGCTCCTTAAAACCATTTAGGAACTCAAATATAATCATTTAATCTGTACTTAAATGATGATTTCATTAATTTACCTTAAACACACTTAAATTTTGATTGTTTGCATAGAAAAATACTAGTACCACTGTATTTGTGTGAAAGGGGATAGGCCTGAGGATATCACATCATGAATACTGTCTCAGGACAATGGCTAAAAACTACAGAATTTGTCCAAGAAATTCTCTCTTGAAATTCTCTTTTCAGAAGTGATTCAGTTTTCTTTTCTCCACTATGCCCACACTTCTCAGTAGATGGTGCTATTTTCACAATAACTCAGAAATGTTTAGAAATACTTTTTTTTAGATGCAGTTCAAAAGTTCCATCTCTCTAAAACATAACGTGCTGAGAAAAATAGTATGCATGTGTCATTAAAAATTGGTGGTTTTCCCAACATACAGTATCCATCTGTTTCAATACTTAATTTTAAGTGTAGAAAGGTGCCTTTTTGCATAAAATACCTGCATGTACTATACATTTTATGTGTAATTTGTTCAATTATACAACTCTTTAGTCCTTTATTTCCAATGTATGTATGTCCTAGAAGACTGGAATAAAACTTTAATCTTTTTTACAGCTCAGATAATGGACGTGAGGTCACTGATAGTGCAAGCTGATGCCTGAGGCTTGCCCTGTTGACACTATTCGGTTGAGCCCATCACGACTGCTCACAGACAGACTGCAGTTCTGACTTGTATGGTTTAGTCAAAAAAGAAAAATATAAAAGTATATTTTACAAAACAAAAATGTTGCAATAGATACGACTCACAAATGTGTCATTCACCCTCCACTCACTTTTAAAAATAAATGTAGAAAAGAAACAAAAAAATCAACTCAAGCTACTTCCCTCCCTGTTGTTTAACTTCCTTGTTCAGAAACTGTCATTGTTTCTCACCACCACACAAGCAGACAAAGTGATGTACTGCAGCATGATTGGGTGTGACCCTTCACAGGAAATCAGCCTTTACTAATAGTAATGCTTATTGTGTATTTGCTATGGCAGGATAGAAAAGCCCACAGCTTTCTTACTGTGAATAGATTAAAATATTGACCATAAACTTTTTGATTTTAGTTTTGATTATTACAAAGCTATCCATCTAGTATAAATCCAGATCTCTGGAATAATCTTACCAGAGCAGGATCTATAATATACAAAATATTATTCCAAGTTATGCAATACAAATCAAACTTTATTTTAAAAACCATTTCTACGGTGGCCGAGAGAGCTCAACGCACTGCAAACTTAAGAAACACATGCAAACATTCCGTTGTGATTTGTGTGTTTGCAGCGTGTTTCTGGGTTTGGTTGCGTTGCGAGTATTTGCAGCGCCTGTGTTGTCAAACTGATGAAGATGTTTTCTTAAAGTGTTGGCGTTTTTTTCTGTTTGTGTGTTTTTTTCAGTTTGTATGTGTTTTCTTCTGCTTGCATGTGTTTTCTTAGCAGCGCGTTGAGCTCTCTCGGCCCCCGTACATTTCTAATATTACAATTTACAATTTACACAATTACACTTTAAAAACACTAAAACTGATTTATCTGGTTTAATTTTTTATATCAAGCTCAAAAAATTTATTCCACATTAGGAATTTCAGATAATTAACCTCACAGACTTTAGGGGGAGAAAAAAATGAATAATATCTAATGAAATAAAATAAGCATGGTATATACAGTCTTAGAGAACTTATAGAACATGCTTTTCCACACCATGCACATTTTTTAATTGAATTATATTAAAATAAAATGTCATTAGGTTATATTAAAAATAAAAGTAAAAGTAAAACATCCAAAAAATAATACGACAAAAATGTATTAATTTCCAGCTGTGCTGCACACCACCAGGGGGCACTCCACTTATTACAGACTGAGAAACACTGCATGTGACACCTGCACACACACGCTAACAAACCATCTTACAATGGTCGTTCATTCTAATGACTTAGCAGATGATTTTGTCTTAGAAAAGTCATCTTAAAATTAAGGAACATTACAAGCGGTTTATCATGCAAAAGCCAGTTTTCTAGTAAGCCAAAGCTAAAGAAGTTCCCTCGGTCTCAGAAGAACCATTTTAGATTCCACAAAGAATGTTTTTAGTGTAACAGAAAGGTTGCATAAATGTTAAGGTATTTAACCCCCAAATTAAATGCACAGTTCAAATACACACAAATTGTGGAAAAAAAATCAAGATTAATGATAAAACGAGAATTGACAGACATGCCTATATTCTAAGGGAAGTACATCTTACAATTTTCAGTTGTGGTCTGAAGATCTGGTACTCAGAAAGCACAGATATGTTGATGCATTTGTTTCTTGGCTTCTATCTTTCACAATTCTTTCACAAGTTCGTTTAATAGACTAGACATTGAGACGTTAAATTTTGGACTCAAGGGTGAGTATGAGTAGGCTATTTAACTTTTTATTTCTGTGTAAACTATCCATTAATTCGTGGATCCATATAGGCTATGCCTTAGTAAAACTGAAGAGTAGAAGGGGCTTTTAACGGTCTAAAAGACACAGCAGCAGTTGAGTTAAATGTCGCAGTAAAAACTGAACGTGCCAATGACATCTGGCATCAAAAAACACGCCCAACATATTTTACTAAGGCGCCCAATAACATTTCATACTATAGGAACTTTTATCATAAGCTCTAGTTTAGTTCGGACTCTAGTTGAATATGTTATTTTCATTTGCATCTTCTTTCTCCGTTACTCTAACGCCCATATTTCTCAGGACTTACATAATTTTACTTCCTCCCTGCTTTCCTGTCATGTGTGCAACAGCTTTCTTTCAGTTCTCAAGCGACTGTGTTCTGCTTGAGGAAACCAAAAAAGCATCTCATAGCCATTAATGACGGCGGAATCTCTTTAAGGCGTTGCATTTCGAGAACATCAAGTAAGACCTGTTTAATACTTATTTTGTGCATTTTGGGATTAAGTGCATTACAAATTCTTTCTTGTCTGATGTTTTGCAATTCCGTGCATTACTAATTCTTTCTTGTCTGATGTAGGTTTGATAAACGTAACGGTAGCTCTACGAACAGTTTTTTATACTTTCTATCTACTTAACCGTTAGTTTACTAATCCACTCAAATGTAGTATTTCAAGGATAAATGAAATATTAATATTGATTCATATCAATCAGTAAACAGTAAAAAAAAATTATTATATAGATTGTATAATTGTCCATATAAACTGCATTTAGTACATAGGCTACATTAAGTACATCGTAACTAAAGGCAATATAATAAAGGAATACGTCAAAATCAAATGTTAACCAAAATTTCTTAGCTGCTTCTTACCATAAAAACAAAATTAACGGTGATTTTACAGTAGTCTATATTTGTACATTATAATTTTTTAGCTTTACAGTATAAATAACCATCCAAATACAGTCATAAAACCAGCATTTATGTTCCTGTAACCATTTGAGTTTACAATAAAAGTGATGTACGGTAGCTATATCTGAAATGTAGAGCTGGCAAGGTAAATATAGCTCTCTGAGTGGGAAACTAAAACAAGTTTCATATGCTGATTTGGTAAAGACATGATGAACCAATAAATGTCGAGCACTTAGGTCATTTGACCGTCTATGGCAATCACTTGTCTGCTATGTGTCACCCTCATCACACTTCTGCTAAAAACAATATCTGCTTTGAAAGGTTCACACTTTTCAGAGTGATGCTTTGCAGAGTTGCTGCAAAACTGCACAGGTAGACAGTAGGAAAGGTTTGTTTGTATTACTAAACAGCAATGGCAAACTCACTTCCCGTCATTTTTAGTGGTTTAGGAAGCTAAAATATGAGGAACTACTGTATGATTATAAAGATTGCCGTTTTACATTTAGGAAATGCTTGGTGCAGTGTGTCTAAGAGGCCTTCTCCTGTTGTTGGTGGGAAGACAGGGTACGTGCATTGCATACACATTGCCTATGACATCCAAATCCTGCGCATGCAGTTTGTTAAAAAAAAAGCTATCTGATATTATGGCGTTAATCCGAAACCAGTATGAATAATTTTATGAATAATTTTGGCTCTGTTGCAAAAGCTGGCGGTTCTAACCGAAATGGAACCTCATGGGTGGCTGATTTGGTTTAGAAAGAAAACATTTGAACATATATTCAAATAGAACACACTTTTGGGATAAAGCTTACAGATAAATGCATTTTAGATACATGTTTTTTAACTACATTAATTATAACAAATATTCAGAGTGTTGAATCATGCAAACAAAATAGACATACCTGAAGTTTAAACTGTTTGTTGCAGTCTATATGGAGGAACAGTGTTTGAAAAGTTCAGTAATCACATGTGGAGACTGCATCAAGTCCGGGCCTGGCTGTGCTTGGTGTAAAGAATTGGTAAGTGCATTTTAATGGCTGTGTTTTTTAATATCAGCTAAATCAATTTTTTAGAGGTTGTGAAACACCATTAAGTTGGCTTTCAGAAAATATCTGACAGTTTGAACTCAATCTATGTTAATATAACATAACGTATAATGCCTAGTCCCTCATGAAGCCAGAATCTGACATGCTTGCTGCTTAAGTGCCTCAAACTAATATCAACTAAAGGCAACTTTATTGATTGAAAGAAGTAACTCTCAAAGTGTCATTGCTCTAAGACAATTTAATTGGAGATTGCAAGTTTTACTGTTCAATGACATCTTTTTGAATCCTGACATTCATATTGTCATATTGGAATACCCGATGTTGGTTTGTTCAATTCTGAACAGCTTTTTCCTTTACATCATCCTCTCTAATTTAAACCACAGAATTTCACCAAGACTGGGGAGCAGGAGGCAGTACGTTGTGACACAGCTGCTAATCTTGAAAAAAAAGGATGTTCAAGCGAATTCATAATGAATCCTAAAAACAATTTTTCAAAAAAAGCTGACAGGCCCCTCCAGCCCGCTAAGGAACCATATGATCCAGTGCAAGTCCGACCACAAGAAATAAATCTTGATCTTAGGCCAGGTACGTTACATTCTTACAAATCTAATGCAGAGCTCAATCAAAACAACTTTCTTTGGACAGTGAACAGAGGTGACTGAATGTGTTGTTTCCTCAGGGTTGCCCCAAACTTTTCAACTAAAGTTTAAAAGGGCAGTAGGCTATCCAGTAGATCTCTACTACCTAATGGATCTCTCATACTCCATGAAAGATGATTTAAAGAATGTGAAACAACTGGGAATTGATTTACTTAAAAAGCTCACAGAAAAAACTGGCAATGCAAGGATAGGTAAGACTATTCAAATATATTAACATAAAAATATAATATTATTAATATATTTTAGAGTTCGAGGATTATTGCCATAGCTTCATAGCAACTCTTCTGATGCAGGCTTTGGTTCATTTGTCGACAAAACGCTTCTTCCATACACTGACACCAATGAGGCAAAGCTCAAACAGCCGTGCCCGGACAAAAATGAAGCATGTCAGCCAGCATTTGGCTTTCAGCATGTGCTTTCACTGACAAAAGATGTGAACAAATTCAGCCATATGGTAGCCACGCAGGATATATCTGGAAACCTGGACCCCCCAGAGGGAAGCCTGGATGCCATCATGCAAGTCGCTGTCTGTGTGGTGAGACTTTTATTACTGCAGAAATTTATCTCAGCGTAAACAATTAAACAATAAACGAGACAATTCCCACACCCAAAACAAGACATCTGTAGATGATAGCTCAAAGCAAGCACTTCAACCTTGGCTTGTTTCGAGTGTCATTACTATATTTTTATGGCATAGTTTCAGTTTCCAATCAAATCAAGTGTTTACTGTCCTATCGAATGGATTAGAAAAGGTTTATCTTACCCCCTTGCAGAAAGATATCGGTTGGGGAAACAGCACTCGTCTGCTGGTGTTGGCCACTGATGATGGCTTCCACATGGCAGGGGACGGAAAACTTGCTGCCATTCTGGAACCAAACAAAGAAACATGTGAGCTGGTCAACAACATGTATAGCAAGAGCAATCTCTGGGTATGATTTAATACTTCATATACATATTTGGGGGGGGTTGTTGTGTTGCCCTGTCGGACTTGTAACCAGAAGGTTGCAGGTTAGAGTCCCAGGTCCAGCAGGGATTGTAGGTGGTGGGAGTGAATATCCAACTGCTCCCCAGGTGACACAGCATTGGCTGCCCACTGCTCCGGGTGTGTGTTCACGTTGTGTGTGTGTGTGTGCACTTGGATGGGTTAAATGCAGAGCACAAATTCCAAGTATAAGTCACCATACCTGACCACAAGTCACTTCACTTTCACAAATTGTGTGTGTGCTGTATATATTCATTATGTACTTAAGTAAAGTTTATATATTAACCTACTACAAGAAAAATTTACAACAAAATTAATAAAGCTAAAAAATAAATACAATTAAAATGAAAAAAGAAAAAAACAAACACAAATTGAAATATTTAGTTATTATCTTATTAAAGAAAATATACTAGTTTAGTACTAGTATAATTGTATATTTTATTATTACACTATAATAGTACATAAATGACAATAAAAGAACACTGGTCCAGGACGAGTGTCTCCAAAGTGCATACGCAAAAGGATTTATGTATTAAATGCTATCAGTACCTTGATAAGACATCATGTGAATATATCGAAACTCTAATACACTATGTTTTCAGGATTACCCATCCGTTGGACAGATTGCTCGCAAACTGGAAGAGCAAAACATACAACCCATTTTTGCAGTCACCAAAAAGATGGAAACTGTGTACACAGTAAGTAAAACATGCTTAGCTTAAATAAGCGAATACTGTAAATGATCTGTATAAAGTTATGATTATCATCACGGTGAGTGCCCTGAGAAAGTGTAAACAACTGACTATAAAACATTGCCAGTGACAGTTAGGCAGCGTTTAGTAAACCTGTGTGAAAGTCATTGTTTTCGTAGATACATATTATGGTGTATGATGTATAAATTATAACACTTCACCTTTTCATTTCATTTACACACAATTCACATTAATATTCTTAGTAGCTGAAGTACTATGGTGTACTTGATTTAACAGGAGCTGAGCAAACTGATCCCTAAATCTGCTGTTGGAGTGCTTTCTGAAGACTCCAGCAACGTTGTCAACCTCATTCTGGAAGCATATAACGTGAGTGCATGGGATCCACACTTTGTTTGCTCAAACCTTTTTTTAAAAAGTAAAACATTGTGATATTAACACCCTTGCGTTTAACACTCTTATTAATGTCCTATGGGGTTGGAACAGAACTTGACCTCTGAAGTGATCATAGCTAATGAAGCTCTCCCAGAATCCATAACTGTGAAATACAGATCGAACTGTGAGGGTGGAGAAAAATCCAGTGAGAAGGGGAAATGTGAGAATGTGAACATTGGTACGGAGGTGAGTAAGATCATCTAAGCAAGCACAGATGTGAATCTTGATTTATCATTTTAGCAAAGGCAAAATTACTTTCAAATAACCTTATGTTTAACATAATCCTTACAGATAGTTTTTGATGTGACAGTAACTGTGGACAAATGCATAACCAGTCAGAGCTTCCTCATTGGGCCATTGGGCTTTAGTG
Source organism: Enteromius viviparus (assembly GCA_032353835.1). NCBI lineage: Eukaryota > Metazoa > Chordata > Actinopteri > Cypriniformes > Cyprinidae > Enteromius > Enteromius viviparus. Next base: position 4,954,052 of record JAUCNO010001888.1, read on the forward strand.
AAAAACTGAAGGTGAATGTGAAGACTCGATGCGAGTGTGAATGTGATGATTCCAAAGAACCTCATTCTCACTGTGGGGGAAATGGTATTGTCGTCTGTGGCAGCTGCAGGTAACAGAAAAATATAATTACCTTGAATTGTTTTTTTTTCATCCCAAATTACCTAGATCAATCTTATTTCATTTTTAGCTATAAAATTAAATACAAAAAAAACAGAAAAAATAAATAATATTTTGCAAATAATTTGTAATATTAAAATTAAATAATATATATTTGAAATAATTGATTACATTTCTTGAATCAATTTAGCCTCAGTGGTGAATATCCTTAGATTATTAATAATATGTAATGTTTATTATTAATTGTGTGTGTGTACACAATTCATTATTCATGTGTAACAACTGCAGTGCTGACAAATGATTAATCGTGAATAATCATATTCAAAATAAATGTTTTCGTTTGCATAAAACATGTGTTTTCTATGTATAAAATAAACACACACAGTATATATTTTGAAAGCATTTAGATGTTTTTACATGTCTATATTTATATTCCTATAATTTATATTATAAATAAATATATTTTTTATATAAAAATAAATATTTTCTAAAATATACATGCATGTGTGTATTTATATATACATAATCAATTTTCACAGTACAACAGTACAAAAGTAAACAAAAACCTTTATTTTGGATGTGATTAATCACGATGAATTTTTAATAAGATGTTTTATGTATGTATTTAAAAAACGCTTAAAATATTCTTGACCTATTGCAGTATGTGTCAAAGACAAAAAAGGAATAATAATAATAATAAACTAAATTAAAAGTTTACTGTTTAAATTAATTGCTTTTTTTTAGCCAAAAATAAACCTTTTTTCTCTGATTTACTAAATGTACCCACTAAATGTCATTCAGTCAGGGATATTTACAAACAAAAATCTATTTATGGCATATTAAAAGACTAATTACTTTCACACCAAATAAGTTGTAATTTTTTTGTTTTGCATTGCAAATGTTTTCACATTTTTTTATTTGCCACTATCCTAGGTTTTACACATTTGTCAATAAGATTTTTTTATCTATTTAAAACATGATAAATTCAACCAAATTGTGACATTTTGTTCTCCAAAAACTTTAAAAGAAGTCCCCTTACTTACATTTAATGTGCTTTCAATGGACATAAAAATCACTTTTGTGAATTTCTTTTGATGCGGACATCTTAATGTCTTTGACCCCTGTATATACAGTACTGTGCAAAAGTCTTAGGCCACTAATATTTTCACCAAAAAAAAAAGGTTTTAAGTTGGTTATTTCTATCTTTTGCAGTATAGTAATATCAGTTTACATTTACAAACAGTATTATTATTGTTAAATTATTAAATAAAATAAAAAGTTCCAATATGAACACAGTGTCACGCCCAGCTGGAGCTGCCACCTAAAAACTGTTGATGGCACTCCAGGGGCCTATTTCACAAAGGAGGTTAATGGCGCTTTTCCACTACATAGTACCAGCTCGTCTCGGCTCGCCTCGACTCGGCTCTGTTTGGTTTTCCACTGT
>JAUCNO010001888.1:4955712-4973284 GCA_032353835.1 Enteromius viviparus
TCAGACTCCTTGTGCAGACAATAATCTCACTGCATTATTACAATTAATGACAAAAATAATGTTTGGAAATGTAAACTGATATACACGCTACCACAAAATATAGAAATAACCCACTTAAAAACTTTTTTTTTTTGTTTATGTTAAAAAACTAGTAAGTAAATACTAGTAAGACTTTTGCACAGTACTGTCTTTTTAGTGACATAAGCAATTTCCCCACATCTACAGTTGTAATACAGGTTACTTGGGACAGCGCTGTGAGTGCAAACTAGGCCAAAAAGACGAGACGTCATTGAAAGCGCAGTGCCGGAAGGATAACGGGACCGAATGTGAAGGCAAAGGAGATTGTCTGTGCGGACGATGCCAGTGCCATAATACAGACGGCGGAGGCAATTTCTATGGGGAATTCTGTGAATGTGATGATGAGCACTGTGAAAAATTTGACAATAAACAGTGTGCAGGTAATTTGTGTAGAAAAGCTCAAATTTCATGTGTTTTATAGTTTATATCTAAAAATCTGCCCTTAAATGTAATATGGGTTCATTTTACAGGTAATGGCAAGTGCAAATGTGGAACATGTGAGTGTAATCAAGGCTACGAGGGCACAGCATGCCACTGCCCAAAATCCGATGAGGATTGCAAGATCGAAAATAGTGTTTGTTATAACCGTGGGAAATGTAAATGTAACCAGTGTGAATGTGAGAGAGGATACAAGGGGCCCTACTGCAAAGTGTGTCCTACTTGCCAACGTCCGTGTCAAGAGTCAGGGTAAGAAAACCTCAGAGCAAGTCACTATGAGCTCTACAACCCAGTAGGTATGTTAAAAGTCTTAAAGGGTTAGTTCACCCAAAAATTAAACTTCTGTCATAACCCATAAAACCTTCAACACACAAATTAAGATATTTTTGAAGATATCGGAGAGCCATCTTACCTCTTCCGCCATTTTAGAGAACATTACTGCGTAAGCTTACGCTTTCTTCAGTGTGCAAACAGCCACAGATTACACACATGCGCTGAAATGCAGTGCCTGAGTCACGCTGCACTCTCTCTCTCTGTGCATCAGCGGCTAAGCATGGAAAACGGCCTGCAAGTTCTGATTCGACTGATAGTCTGAAATTGCTTAATTGTGTAAATTGGCAAGGCAAAACACTTGCAAATGATAAGTTTAACATGAAGGTTGAACTAAACATCTGCAAATCACATGCACGCCAAACAGTGCGGACTGGTCCATATGGATCACTGATCATCTACATTCCGTTGCACCCCTATTATATATATATATATATATATACATTACTATGTAATAAAATTGAGAAATTAAATATTTTATATTTTTGTATGTATTAAAAAGTGACTAACATTCCTGACCTGATGCAGGGGTTGTGTTGAATGTTTGGCCTTTGGGACTGGTCCATTTGAGAAGAACTGCTCTACAACCTGTAAACATCTGGAACATACTGAGGTTGACAAATTGCTCAAGAGTGACTGTCGAGTCAAAGACAAAGAGGGCTGCTGGATGTCATTTACAATGACGGAACAGCTTGGATTTGACAAGTACTTTGTCAATGTCCTCAAAGACAGAGGTAGACCCAGACACAATATCTGAAATATTAAAACACAGACTAGTTTTTGGGTTCTGTTATTGTTCACCCTCATGTCATTCTGAACCCTGCTATTATTTTTTATGTGTGTAGAACACCAAAGCAGTATATCGTCTTTCTCTTTCTATATAACAATACAGTAGTTAACATAGTGACAAAAAGTTTCAAAATTTGTGTTTTTTATGATGATTTTAACCTTTTTGGAGCTAGGCAGCATAAATAACAGTATAGAGGTTTGAAACATGAGCGTGAGTAAATAATGGCAGAATTTTCATTTTATTTTTTCCCAGTATTAAAACGCATCAAGTATTCTGCCTTTCTATTTCTTGTGTTAGAATGTCCAGAGGGGCCAAACATAGCAGCTATCGTAGGAGGATCTCTGGCAGCTGTGGCTTTGATCGGTCTCTTGATCCTCCTCATCGTCAAGGGAGTTCTGTATGCAAGTGACCTTAGAGAATGGAAAAGATTTGAAAAAGACAGAAAACATGAAAAAACATCTGTAAGTTCCCTTTTATTTAAATAAAAAAAATGTACACTTCACATTCAGTCTATCTTCCAAAAACTCATGCTTGACTTTTTATTAAGCACATTATGTTTACTTCTCCTTCTACAGGGTACCAACCCGTTATTCCAGAATGCTACAACCACAGTTCAAAACCCAACATTTTCTGGAGATTCATGAGAGAACTTGGTGCTGAACGAGAGAAGCACAGAGAAGATGGGTATTAATGAATCTAAGGGTCTGACGAATGCTCATAAAAAATTAAAATAACTTTAACTGTTAATGTTCAGTGAGAGCAACTTTAGAGAAGCATACATGTTTGCAAATTCTTTGACATTTTGGTTTTATTGTATTTTAAATGTTTAACAGCATTAGAAGTATTTACATTGAAAAGTTTTTTTTTATGATTTGAGGAATGTGTAAGACAATAGATTTATTTTTGTATACACAAAACATATATAGAGAGAAATAAAATTTTAAACTTGTTGAGCTTGATGAGCAATGATGGCAGAAGTGGTGAATTTGCAAAAGCGTTTGTTTTTGAAGCACTTGATACACACGTCTGTCCAGATGCAAATATTTGAAAATGTCCCTGTACTGCATTTCACAGATTCCTCATCATGAATTATGAGTACTGAACATATATACGTTGGCTTTCTACATCAACATAATAGACTTGTAACCTGAACATTTGCTTTTGGCTTTGCATTGTAACCCTTTTAACTTTTTAAACTTTTAATCTTCATAACATTAACCATAAGTTATAGAATGTGTGTGTTTGATGGCTCTGTAAATGTCTTAAATACAAATAAAGTTGTAATTACTTTTCAGGAACTGCCTTACGATTTGATTAATTTTGGCATGCATTTAGTTGTCAGAGGGCACAAAGCCATTTTAAAAATAGCTTTGAAATAAAAGCTAGGGGTAAAAAATGTAAAGTACTGAATAAATGGATCTCTTTATTTATATATTGTAACATTTTTATATTATGCAAGTCATTTTTATTACTTGAGTACATTTTGAGTATATACTTTCTTCTTTGAAGGTACATTCAATGGCATCAGATTGTCATTCAAGGTCCAGTTATGTCATGTCTCATGATCTAAAAGGGAAAAAAACAAAAAGGTTTAGACAAATCAACTATTTATTTAATGAGTACAATACTTAATTTTTTGACATTTAGGCCTTTAAACAATAGGGATGTAACGGTATAAAAATTTCACAGTACGGTAATACCTCGGTATGAATGGCATGGTACAGTATTTATTGTATAATTTACAGGAAAAACTAAACTAATGAAGAGACTCAAAAAAAGTGCCAGAAGCGTTCATTAAACAGTTTACATGAACACTGAACATATCAATGGCATACAAATTAGCCGTCCATCTGTAAACAGGAACAAACGTTGCTCATAAGACCTATCGTTTTATCGAGTCATGCGACCATGGTAGTATCGAAAACTGCTGGTATTGGGGTACGACAGTATTTACAATACCGTTACATCCCTATTAAACACAATTTAATTTTTTTCTTGTTTCTGGGATAATGATTATGAAAATTCCTCTAATGTAAGAATAAATCACATTTTGTAAATATATACAATAAGTTCAATAAGTATTTGATCGCCCTGTGATTTTGCAAGTTCTCTTACTTAGAAACCATGGAGGCATAGGTGCATTTCCACTGTGAGAGACAGGATCTAAAAAGAAAAATCTGGAAAACACATTGTATGTATTTTTTTACAATTTATTTGGGAATTACTGTGTCAAGTAAGTATTTGATCACTTGCTTATCAGCCAGATTTCTGAGCCTCAAAGACCTTTTATTTTGCTTTAAATAGTCCAGCTACACTCTGCTCATGATTATAAATTAGTAGCTCCTGTTTGAGCTCATTAGCTGTCATAAAGACACCTGTGCACCACAATCAGCCAAAGTCTAAGGAGCAACATGGACAAAACCACAGAGCTGTCAAAAGACACAAGAGACAAAATTCTAGTCCTTCACAAAGCTGTAAATGGCTACGGCTAAGGAGCTGGTAAATGCCATGAAGAAAGCTGGGACCATCGTTTCCAAGACTACTATCAGTAATACACTAAGACGTTATGGTTTAAAATCTTGCATCGCATGGAAGGTTTCCCTGCTTGAGTCAGCCCATGTCCAGGCTCATCTGGAGTTTGCCAGGGACCATCTGGATGATCCAGAGGAGTTATGGGAGAAAGTCCTGTAGTCAGATGAGACCAAAGCAGAACTTCTTGGTCTTCACTCCATTCGCCGTGTTTGGAGGAAGAATAAGGAGTATCATCCCAATAATACCATACCTACAGTGAAGCATGGGGCTGGAAGCATCATGCTCTGGGAGTGTTTTTCTGCATAGGGGACAGGACAACTGCACTGTATTAAGGAGAGGATGAACGGGGCCATGTATTGTGACATTGGGTAAAAACCTCCTTCCCACAGTAAGAGCATTAAAGATGGGTTGTGGCTGGGTCTTCCAACATGACAATGACCCAAAGCATACTGCCAGGAAAACCAAGGAGTGGCTCCGTAAGAAGCATATCAAGGTTCTGGAGTGGTCAAGCCAGTCTTCAGACCTAAACCCAATTGATAATCTTTGGAGGGAGCTGAAACTCTGTGTTGTTCAGCGACAGCCTGAATCCTGACAGATCTAGAGAAGATCTGTATGGAGGAGTGGGCCGAAATCCCTCCTGCAGTGTGTGCAAACCTGCTGAAGAACTACAGGAACCGTTTGACCTCTGTAATTATTAAAACAAAGGCTTCTGTACCAAATATTAACATTTTTTGACTCAAGTGATCAAATACTTATTTGACACAGTAATTTCCAAATAAATTGTTAAAAAATCATACAATGTGATTTCCAGGTTTGTCTTTGTAGATTCTGTCTCTCACAGTGGAAATGCCCCTATGCTGAAAATTGTAGACCCCTCCATGATTTCTAAGTAAGAGAACTTGCAAAATCACAAGGTGATCAAATACTTACAGTATTGACCTCACTGTATAAAAAAAAAAATGAATCCAATCCAACCGTTTTCTGGGTTCCATGGGGCTCAAGTTGGGTAGCAGATCTTCACATCTCCACTGCCCTCAAGAAAATACCAGGTGAAGGCATCTTTGTAGACATGATGTAATGCAATCATTTGGACCTGCTTTAATGCTTCCCTACCTCGGCTTACCTGTAAAGGCAGCATTTTTTTAGATTTGGCACAGAACGTCCGAAGCCCAACCTCCACAGAGGCCTAACACACTTTGCAGCATATTCACAAAAGCTGGTTCATGGAGCTGAACTAAAACCGTGTTAACGTGTGTCCTGGATTATATAAGAGAAGGGGCTGAGTTAGAACTGCAGCACTAGTGGCTCACTGCTTTCTCGCCGGGTGGCAGAGTCTGGTTAATGAGTTTGAGAAAGGAGAGGGGAGCGGCCACATTCTGGAGGCTGAAGTTCACCTAGAGACAGCCTGAAAGTGAAAAGATAGGAGAGGAGCCTTATACTCGGCTGCCAAGGACAGAAACACCCTGTCTTAACGAAGGTAGGAAACATTGCCTGGAACGCATAGAATCACGCTGAACTGAAAAAAAATGTAATGTCAGAGACTTTTAATGGTTTCATGCGTTATCTAATGCTAATGTGCAACCCCTACTGTGGTGCCATTTTATGGTGGAATGTGTGCAGGTTAAGGGAGGGTCTTTTAAGTCATAAATGAGTAAATCTAGAGCAATCTTGTTCTAATTTTTCCATATTTCCCATACGCCCTTCACAATGTCATTCACAAAGTCTCTATTGTCGGTTGCAAAGGTCAAACGGAGCACAACAAACAGTAGGCAAACAGTGAGCTACTTTACATCTCACTAATAATTACCAGCACACGTTCATTGGTCAGTTTAGCTCTGAAATGATCTGACCAGCTCAGTCGTGCCCGTGTGTTTTGTAACTTACTTCACTTGCCAAAAATCTCAGAAAAGACGGTCTGCATTGATGCTATAGACTACATGAATGTATAGAGGAAGTAAGCTGTGATCCACCAAGGGCTTTATCTAGTTCACGGCAGAGGAAATATTCAACATACAGTAAGCTGCATGCATTTAAGTTTAAACCTTTATCCATTTATCATGGCATACTTGATTCATCTGGTAATTGCGCATGAACTTTGGACTTGTAGTAAGATACACTACTGGTCAAAAGTTTGGACACACCTACTCATTATGTTTTATCATGATTGTCCATATTTTATTATTATAGTAACAAAAATGTCTATATATCTATGAACTTCACATGTATGCTTGCTGCTATTTCTCTGCTCCAACATATCCATTTAAAATGCTTTTTTATGTGGTACAGAAAACTGTAAGGTAAAGAGTAAGATGTTAACATTATAAGAAATAGAAGTTCAGTTAAGTGTATCCAAAGTTTTGACCTGTATTAGAGTATTAGTGTATTAGTGTTACGACATGAAAGAGTTTACCAGCAATACATTCCAGTCCAGATTAGAGCTTATTTTCACACTCTTTGAATTTAAGCTTCAAATCAGATATATTTTGACTCAAGAACATAAAAAAAAATCTTAAATTTGTGAAATTATGAAAAAATAACTAGCAGAAATTTAGTGGAGGTAGGCCTACTATATCAATACTATCAATATCATTTCAACACAACAATATGCAAAGAACGAGAAACCAGATGGGCTGGGGGTGGAGAGGTAAATAAACATATTTGTTTCACTCTATTGCTCAGAGATGTGTACTGGGGAGGGGGGCGAGATGAATGACTTATGCCTGTAACCACAGATATGACACACCTGTATGCATATCACCTGCTCTTGCCATATATGGGCCTGAATGAATGAACAGAGAGAGAGATAAAAGTGCAAAGGCTGTAAAGTAGACAGAGCGAGAGAGTGCTGCACAGTCTCCACCACTGTCTGTGAACCAGCAGCACCTTTACCTGGCTGCTTCCTTCTCTATTCCTCCGGCGGCAGGTGAGTTCTGCTTTCCTTTGCAGAAAAAGACTTTTGAGACTTTATCTTTGAGGATGCTGTTAAAGTGATTCATTAGCCAAGCAGACGCTAAAAGTAGACCTTGTTAGAGAAGAAAAAAGGAAAAGTCGGTAAATGTTGTACATAATACAGCAATGCTTTTTATTTGAAGTATTATAATATTATTTAGCATTATTGCCTAAATATTATGCATGAATTAATCAATATAATTAAACTTATATCATCAGTGGCAAAAAACAACAACTGAAATATTCCAGTTGTTATATAATGTTACGTACATTTTTTTTAATCAATTTAATCATTTAATCAATTTATACTTAAAATATTCCCTAAAAAGTTCCCCTATGGTTATGAGCAAGTTCATTTCGACTGATAAAATGCCTTTTAATGTGAAATATCTGTTTGGTGTTTAAGCTTGTTTGCTGTTCTTCATTTTGAAAGTTCATGCCAAAAGTAGACAATGTGTCGATTATTGACTGGTGACCTTTCTGTTTAAATAACTCAGCATGCTATTTTTCTTTATTGCATTGTGTTATAACTATGCATTGCATGATCTGATGTGCTCGTATGCTTTGGTCTGAAACAGAAGGTTAGGTTGGCCCTGATGGACAGTTTACAGGAAGAATATTAATCAAGGTTATAGAGAAGGAGGAGGAGGAGATGAGACATGTACACAGCACTGTCAGGCCTGATCAAACACCGGGTGGTTACATAAAAACTCAGCACACTTTTCTGTTTGCTCTGACACACCGCATCTAGTAATTCTAGAGGGCAGATAATTCGCCATATTCATTGTTACTGAGGCGGCAGAGTGGAGCCTGTTAAGACATTATTGCACTGACAACGTAACTTCTATGATTTAGTTAGGAAATATGAACCTTTGCACAGGGCAGAGGGTATGTGAATGATGATTTAAGGGTTAGAGCAATCTGCTCGATACAATCCCCCCTAATAAAACCCAACCATCCAATCAAACAAGAGAGATTGAGTCATCCGTATTATCACACCATATCAACATCTATGCTGGAAGTACCAGGCAAACATAAAAAAGATGTTGATAAGGAAGCTCATAAATTTGGGATATGCAAACAGAAAATAATCCTCCATAGGGCGTGTGGAGATATATTTAGGGTGTGTGTATATAGTATGTGTGTATATTATTTGACCGGCTAATTGTACATGATCTGACATTTTGCTTAGCTACTTGTGAATAAATAGATTTTAGTCAAATTATTTTGATTTGAGAAGAAAAAGACTAGCAAAATGGACACAGTAAAGATGAATATGTCACATTTGAAAGATGTCATATTAGCATAACATTCCATGCAAAAGCTGTTATCAGTCCTCATGATTCGATAATACAGCTTCCTGCTTAATTTGTTAAGAACAACACCACAAATGGATAATGGTAACTAAGCAATGGCAAGTTTCTTCAATCAGTGTAACCAGGATGTAGATGTGCGAATAGAGAGGATGTGGTGGGTATTTAAATATGAGAAATCATGGTTTTTAAAACACAGACACTATTGTTCACTAGCTTCATATAAGCATATTCAAACAAATGGGTAGTTTGCACACAACAAAGACAAAGCAAACGCAATATAATCAAACTTTTATGCTATCATAAAGCATGTACTTCCTGTAGAACATAACAGTACCTTAACTTACCTTAAGCAAATGTAGAGTATATTAATATAATAAATAATAAGTAATGCAATAAGAGATATGGTTATGGTAAATTATTTAATGTCTCAAATCAAGTTTTATCCAATCAAATATAAATTAAAATAAATACATAAAGTTTTGTATTTGCCTTTAGAAAAAAACTATGTTTAAACATACTTTAAACAAAATCTAATTATTTCAGAACCAAACTTGCATGAGATATAATAAAACTAATATATTTTGCATGAAGAAAATTATGCTTATTTTAGGAAGATATTTTATATTTTCTAATAAATTAAGCACATTCTATATAAATGGAATATATCTTAACACAGATCTAACTAAACAGGTCTAAATAGAGAAAAAGAACAATTATAATGAGAGAAAAGTCCCTTTTAGAAAAGTTTAAAAGGGACTCGTCAAATAACGTCAAGTCACCATTATGTATATAGTCCAAAAAAAGGTGTCTTTCTCCTTTGGCCAGACACAACCAGCAGTTTAAATTTAACTCTGCAGCATAGTCAGATTGTGCAGAAGACTCTGTGGTTTCTGTGGTCTTGTCCCAATGGCCATCTACAGAAAATAATCTAATGTCATATCACCTGATTTTCCTCTCTTAAGTAAGTTAATCATGCTTCAGGGATGTTTATATAGAAAAATAAGGCAGACGTGCGAGTTAAGTAAGCGATTATTTGAACTATGTGCTAAGTGCAGCAGATAAATTGAAGGACTGTGGAGCTTGCTCACGCCCTGACATCTCAGTCACACTCATTATTAACAGCTGTGGCTATGTAGGCGTAGTATTTTTTTACAACGGATTTGCAACAGATATCTGACACAAGGCTTTCACTTCCTTTCCCAAGCATAGCTAACTGTCTTTCTTCCGTAAGAGTTCAAACTGTAGCTTTAGTGTTTGGGTTTACTTCTGCATGAACTGAATTGGACTTACTCCCATTTAGGCAACACCCTCTTTTGCCTTTAAATGACAATGAGTAAGCCTAACAGGAAATAAATCATTTATTATTGTATTAAAGAAACATTTAATGCAGTTTACAGCTGCTCAGTTTTATACAGTTTATAGTGTCCAAGTCCAGAAACAGCAAAAACACAAATTGCATGGGATGATGATTTCATTATTATCAAACAGTAATTATTCACAGAAAATGTTCCTTTTTATTCTAAGTCTAAGTATTGTAATATCAAATACGGCATGTTTATGGAAAAAAGGAACTGGCACTAGGTTTAGGATGACATCAAGGTGAGTAAATAATGGCGGAACATTAACCCATAATATTTGTCCTTGTTATACGGCAAGGTCAAATGAAGGATAAAGTGTAGAAAATATCAATAAACAGCTATAAAACCATTTGCTTGGAAAGGAATATTAGATGCACTAACAAGTAGCCCATACATAGGTTATATATGCTTTACAGTTCTAAGAAAACAATCTGGATCTTTGAACTCAATCCAAGCCTCTCTTCCAGGTATTTCCCTGAGACCAAAGCTGGCACCATGCCACAAGATGTCAAGACCAATGTTCCCAAGGTCCTCAATAAAACCACACCAGGCCTTCAGATATGGAGAGTGGAGGTAATAATTCTACTTTGTCAAACCAATGCAGTTGACATTTGAGATATTGACATTTTTAGCAAACCACTCATCATTCTTCTTTTTAAATTATTGGTCAGAACATGGAGCTCATGCCCTGTCCATCTAATACATATGGGCAGTTTTTTGAGGGAGACAGCTACATAATACTCTACGTAAGTATTTGCACTTAGCGTCCTAATCGACTTGTTTAAGCTGACCTCTAAAGAAATATTTTTCGCATTTTCAGACTCACAAGACCAGCAACAACTACACCTATGACATCCATTATTGGCTGGGCAAGGAGACCTCCCAGGATGAGCAGGGAGCAGCAGCGATATACACCACGCAGATGGATGACCACCTAGGAGGCGCTGCTGTGCAGCACCGTGAGTGCCAGGGCCACGAGAGTGCCACCTTCCAAGGATACTTCAAACAGGGCATCATGTAAGCCATCCTGACTGGGGTTACCTTGAATCAATCTAACCAAAACATGTAAAGGTCACTTCATCCCAAAACAAAAATAATAACCCTGCTGAAAGTATGCTGCTTGGCTGGTTTTAGCTGGGAGAACAGCCTGGTCTTAGCTGGTTTAAGCTGGTCAGCAGGCTGATTTTAGAGGGGTTTTAGCCACATTTCCACCCTGCCAGGCTGCTCTTAGCTGGTTTAGGCTGGGAGACCAGCTAAAACCAGTTACTTCCAGCCTAAACCACCTAAACTAAGACCAGCCAACCACTTCTAGATGTTTTTTTCAGCAGGGATAATGAAAATAAGAATAAATTATATAGATTTTATATTTTAGTTAGAAAATAATATTTTAAGATCATTCCTTGCTGACAAATAAATAAACAACATTTTGCAATTTGCATAAAATTAATAAATTAAGTCTTCCTAAAGATAAAACAGATATAAAAATTCATTTGAATTCTTATTGCTATGATGCTTCTTTGTTTTACTTTTGAGTAAAATGATTCATTATTTCCAAATGTTCTGATCATAGATTGAATAGACAGAATGTTTAAACTGCATTTAAATTGTATGTAAATTACATTACCTTAATGGAAATGTATAGAGTGAAAATGGAGTGAAAAAAGCATTTAATTATCAACATGCAAAACAGAAAAACATAACAGTTGAGGTCTTTCAAAAACCTAAAGGGTGATTGGCCTTGTAGGCGCAAACCTACAAATAACAAATAAAAACAAATAAACATTAGTTTTGCCGCCATAGTTTTGAATACGCTGGAGCATAAACCGAAAATATCCAAGGAACACAAAATCTAAAATTTCACTTCCGTAAACCGCCGAATTGCCATTAAAATGGTCTATATTTTGCTTTTGCTGGTAAAATATGACCCTGATGTTGTTGACAGGAGTCATGCCTTAGTTTATGGTATAAATAGATTTTCAAGGGTAGTTCATACACACTGCACATAATTTCCTTTATTCATAATTTCCACCACTGAGCCTTTGTATTTTAAGATGGTGTGATAAGCATATGACTTTATAATGCTTCTTTTAGTAACAAAGATATAAAATGCAGAAGTTTACGAAGACTTCTTCATTTCATTTTAAAAGAAGTGGTACACTCTGGGTGAGTAAAAGTGAGTTGCAGTTGATAACAACGTTAATCCAAATCCTTTTCCAGATACAAAAAAGGTGGAGTGGCATCTGGGATGAAACAAGTGGAGACGAACACGTACAACATTCGCAGACTGCTGCATGTGAAGGGAAACAAGCATGTGGTTGCTGGAGAGGTACGAATAGCCCAAGTAACAACAGAGGAACTCAAAAACCCACTACAAAAAAATGTGGTGTAAAAACCCCTGTGACGTTTTACTACTCTTTTTCTTTTCTTTGTGCGTCAACAAAACAAAAATCAACTGCCCACATTAAGCTTTACTCAAAATCATCTAGCCCATGTCAATTTTAAAGACATTTTAAGCTACTCCAAAAGCCATGCATTTATTTACTAACATCTAACACTCCACTATTCAACTAACAGTAAGTCACTTTGCAACTACATGTAAACTAGCAGTCATTAGAGTTTTATTAGACTGTCTGCTTAATATCCAACACTATTTTGATGGCTCCACAAATACAACATACTGACTTTTAAAAACTTATTCTACTAACACTAACTCACTCACTTTCACTGAGAAAGTGAATAATGAGGTTCAATCCCTCTATATTCAGGTGGAAATGAGCTGGAATAGCTTTAATCAAGGTGACGTGTTCCTGCTGGACTTGGGGAGCCTGATCATTCAGTGGAATGGACCCAAGAGTAACCGAATGGAGAGGTTAAGGGTAAACTGTCATTGATTTGTCAAAAAATCAGATTCTTAATGCAGATGTACATTACCAAATCTGCACAGTAAGTGTACTAAAGACTTTTTTATAGGGGATGAACCTAGCGAAGGACATTCGTGATCGAGAGAGGGGTGGTCGAGCACAAGTGACTGTGGTGGAAGGAGAAAATGAGGGCTCTTCAGAGGAAGCAATGAAATGCATGACTCAGGCAATGGGGGAGAAAAAAAAAATCAAAGATCCCATCCCAGATGAAATTGTGGATGAGAAACTCAAGAGTGCCATTAAACTCTTTCAGTGAGTTCAACAGTTTAAACCACATTTTAAAGCATGTGTTAAAAACCTCCAACTAAAACCTTTATCTTCTGTAAAAAGTATTTCAGATGCTCAGGGTAACCTTGTAGTGCAGGAAGTGGCAGTGAAACCTCTCACACAAGACCTACTAAAAACTGAGGTATGATTAACCCTGACCGGCAACCTAACTAAAGATGACAGCAAAGTAATTCTATATAAAGGTCATGATAAAAACATATGGCATATATAACGTCACATGTCACACTTACAGCCATGTCAAAGTGCTCTGCATTTATCGCAGCTGGCAGGGACATGTGGTGAAATAGTTAGACTCATAAAATAGTTTAACCATGATAATGGGTAGTTAGAATCAGCATAATGTGTACACCTACATGGTGGCTACCTGTCAAGATAAGACATAAAGCACAGTCATGCTTACAACACAGTCTGACCTGGTCATGTGGTTGTGATGCAAATATGACAAATATCGTACAAAAAAAGTCAATACAAAATGCTTTTGGCAAACCATTTTGCTTCTCTAATTCGTTTCAAAACAAAAAGGATGGTTGGTGTAATAAATGTATTGCAAAACTTAATGTTGTGTAAATTAGAAATGATATATAGCTGAAGGGAATAGACTAACAAGAAATAGAAGTTTGGGACTGAATAACGTGAATCAACAAATTGTGCACCAAGTCCAAGAACATACATTTAAATAGTAACACAATAAAATCTTGTCTTGAAAACAACAAAATGTTGATTTGAAATGGAGAACTGTTACAAAGGCACCCAGAGAGGAAACATGATGAATGGCTATTCAAATGCTAAATTAGTGTGTATTTCTCATTGTGAAAGCAGAAAAGATGCATGGCTCTCAAAAACAAAAAGTTTGACACTTTTGCATGACTATTAAAGGGAAACTAAAAGTATGCAAATGAAATCTAATTCCTGTGACAGGACTGCTATCTGCTGGATCAAGGTGGAATAAAGATTTTTATCTGGAAGGGAAAAAAGGCATCAAAAACTGAGAGAACAGAATCTCTAAAGAAAGCAGAGGTGAGTCCTACACCAATAAAACACTAATCAAAGCATGCTTTTCACTAGGAGACTCGATCATTAATCGTGTACAAGTATTTGTGCATAAAACCTGTGTGAAATTTATCCTAACTGATCATGGACTTACATTTTTGGGGATTTTTCTGTGTTTCCAAAAACAAAAAGCATCAGAACGATTTCTGTGACATAAGAACACACATAGCACTTATCTGCTTCTCATGGCTACCAACCATCTTATCAGTACAGTTGGTTACACACATACTGTGCAGTCTTCATCTTAAAGAGTGGAAAAACAAGCTGAAACATGATACTTTTATCTGTATGACACATGAATATCACAGTTTCTTCTTTAGTCCTCGTAATTCACGTTCAGAAGAACCATGACTCTTACCAAGGCAACACATTTACTTTTCCAGTCTTGCTATTACATACTTCTATCTGTATTACATTATATTGATGGCATTACTACTGAAATCAATCATAAGATATTGAGAAAATTAATATCAATATTAATATAACGTATCGGGCAGCACTCCATCCACTCCTTCAAAACACTTCATCATCTCCCTTTATGTTTTATTGTTCTAGGCCTACATAAAGGCAAAAGCATATCCTTCATCTACCAACGTAGAGACGGTAAGCGAAGGAGCAGAATCATCAGTGTTCAAACAGCTCTTCCAGAAGTGGACAGAAAAGGGACAGACGGCTGGATTGGGCACCACTCACAGTCCAGGGAAAATAGGTGAACACGGCTTACTAATGTCAAAATAGCTTTATTAAAAAAATCAAGATTCCCAATTTATAGTTGAAAACATGTCATGAACAGGACAGTCTAAAAATGCCATGAAAGGATTTGAATCAGTGAATCACTTCTTGAATCAGATCCTTTACATAAACCTTTTGAACACATCAGTCAGTCAATCAGTCCTTTAAATGCAATATACGAGAGGGAACCGTTTAAAAAGAAAGCATTTGATTATTGATCTCTTACACTGCATGCACAATACTGATATGTATTTTTTTTGTAAAGTAGTTAGTTATGCATTTTTGTTACTGAAACTGAAATACAATAGAACCTAACTAAAATAACATAACATAATACAAATATTAAAATATTATATAAAATAATAGAAAACAATTTAAAAAAAATATATATATATATATTTATATGTGTTATGACTAAGACTTTAACTATTAAAACAGAAAAAAATAATATATTGATAGTCTCATTGAAACTAAGAAAACACTGATCTCCTAGTTTGAAATATTTCACACCACTAAAAAATGTTTGTTGCATTGCTATTTCAGTTGGCACTGCTGACCAAATCTATGCAGATGGTCCTCTATAAATAAGAATAAGACAGCGTTCTTACAGGATGTGTTATTGTGTTAAAAACAGCTGTGGTGAGATTAACAAAATTAAAAAACTACATCTCTTTGCTCTGTGTGCACTGGCCAACAACTGAAAAAAACAAAAAATACATCATGAAACAACAGACAAAACAACAGCACATCGTGTATAAATTTCCCCTTAGATTCTGACTCGATTATTTTATGATTTCTGCTTTCTGAAGCCAAGGTAGAGCAAGTCAAGTTTGATGCCACCTCAATGCATGCCAGACCTGACTTGGCTGCACAGCAGAAAATGGTGGATGATGGGTCGGGTGAAGCCGAGGTCAGTGAAGTGACCTTTCATAGTCTTTCATTCTTCTCAGTGAAACAGAATTTACTATACGAGTGTGTTCATCCCTCAGGTGTGGAGGATAGAGGACAATGAGCCTGTCCCTGTGGAGAGGAAGTGGCTCGGCCACTTCTACGGTGGGGACTGTTACCTCATTCTCTACAAATATGAAGTCAACAGAAAACTACACTACATTCTTTACATGTGGCAAGTAAGTGTCTCTTATTTAATCATTGGACACTGTCATATAAATCTGTACAAAGAATATTTTCTATTGTTTTTGCAAGTCGTTTTACTCACCAAAGTCACACTGCTTCTACAGTTAGAAATTCCAATTATACTGAAATATTTTCAATTTACTTTCCTTCATTCAAATTGGAATTCTGCATCCTGCATTCATTTAAATTCAATGTTAAGTATGTTAAGAATTTAGAATTTTTAATGCATTCTCAGTAAAATTCTGAATGTCGATGGCATTTTAGGGCCGCCATGCAAGCACAGCAGAGCTGACAGCTTCTGCATATCAGGCTGTGATCCTGGACCAGAAGTACAACGGAGAACCCGTACAGGTCCGCGTTCCCATGGGAAAGGAACCCATGCACCTAATGGCTATTTTTAAGGGCAAAATGGTTGTTTATGAGGTAAGTTCTTCGGCCTGTTTCTCTCTTTAGATCTTTAGAAGCAGCATTTGAACATGTCTTCTGTATTTACAGTGGAAACCGAAAACACTAAATCACTTCCTGCTTTAAAAATTATTTTATTTCTATTCTTAATAACAAAAAACTTAGGCATTACCTTCAGAGGTACAACTTGGTGCCCATTCACTTCATAAAGGGTGCTTATTAGAAGGAAGTACTTTAAAATACAAATTACAAGTTTTTATCAGGATGTTTTGGGTCACCATCAACTGCCACAATAGGGGAAATAATACTATAGAAGTCAATGGTGATCCAAAAAAAGCCTGGTTACAAACTTTTTTCCAAATATCTTCCTTTGTGTTTGGCAGAACAGAGAAATTCATACTAGTTTAGAACTGCTATATTTTCATTTTTGGTAAACTTTTCCTTTAAGATACAAAGGTGTACTTTTGAGACTAGTGCTTTAGTACCATGGTAAAAGATGTTTTTGCTATAAACATATCTTAATCTGTCCAAGTTTAATTTGCAAATACAATTAAAGTACTGTAAGCTACTCTTAGCCTAGCAAGAAAAGTGTGAAGTGCATGGCCCCTTAAAAACATTTGAGCTGTAGAGGTGTTTTGAAAACCATTGTGTACGGTACGGTGTCGCTAGTGGTGCAGAAATGACACACTGTAACTTTAAGCCTGGTGATGCATGCATTCACCTCTTCACTGGTTGTGATTGACTAACAGGAAGGAAGTTCCAGAGAAGGCTCCTCCCATTCTCAACCATCAGTAAGACTGTTTCACGTCCATGGAACAAATGAGTTCAACACACGTGCTGTTGAGGTGCCTCCACGCTCATCTTCTCTGAACTCCAACGATGTGTTTGTGCTCAGCACGGATAAGTGCTGCTACCTGTGGTACGGCAAGGTTGGTAGTTTCAAATGCTGAGAAAATCTGGCACATCAGAAGATTGTTTCTGCATATTTCTCACTTGTCTGTCCTACATACTTGCCTTAAACATTACTGTGCAGGGCTGCAGTGGAGATGAGAGAGAGATGGCCAAAACGCTGGCTGACATCATCTCCAAGAGGGAGAAGAATGTTATTGCAGAGGGTCAGGAACCAGCTGACTTCTGGGTAAACCTTGGTGGAAAGTCACAGTACGCAAACAGCAAAAGGTGCAGTAACATTTGCACATTGTACATTGTAAAAGAAAAAATTATCTGCTCTGCAATGTTCTATTAAAACAT
>JAUCNO010001888.1:4981799-5021736 GCA_032353835.1 Enteromius viviparus
TAATGTTAATATATACATGTTAATAGTTTCAATATATATGCTGTGTGTGTGTAAATATACATAATACATAAGTATTTATATATATATATATATTGTTTTACTATAAATATATACTTTTTTACACTTTGTTATATGATACTATACAATACACACGTAAACAATCAGTAGACACAGCAAGTCCCTTTCATTTGTGAAATAATTCATTTTAATATTACAAACTAGAATATCCAAATATAGACATTACCGTGTGGTTATACAATATATAACCCTTTTTTCCCCTCATAGAATGTCCAAAAATTCATAATTAGCTAATAAAGTTATTTAAACAAAGATCTTTTGAATTTCTCCAAGCCCTAATTCAGATCATTTTATATCAGTATCAGGATGGTAGTTTGACTTACTTAGTGAAGCGGATCTCCAGGTGGGAGGTCAGATACTCGCGTGGGGTGAAAGTGTGCTCCCAAACCATCATGTTGGGGACGTAGTTGATGGAGAAGCAGAGCTCTGACAGAGCAGTGTGCAGTTTGTCCAGACTGTAAAAAAGAAGAAAAAACCCCAAAACAAACAAAATAAAACAGACAGCAGCCTTTAAAAACTAATTTCCTTCAGATTAGAGTGTCAATCAGGGGAAGCTTAACCAGCACAATAGTGCTGCTCACTATGGGGTAACACTGTTCCCAACTACTGTTACTACTGCTCATGTGTGTCCATGACAAGCTTTAGGATAAATCCACTTTATATTATAAAGAGGATCTGTTTGAATGTCTGCCGAATTGGAGGATAATACGGTTAAGGCCTCCTGCGGGGTCTTGTTTAACACAGTGACTCTTTACTGGTAAGACCTAATAGAGTCGCAGACATGCCCTCGTTGACAAAAACATGAATTACAGAAGCTAGTACAAGGTAAAAGAAAATATGACCCAAACTGAATTAAATATGAGTAACAAGTGCTTGACTAGATGTAGAAGAAGAGGTTTCCCTCCTTACTTGGTGACCAGGAGTCTGTTCTTCCTCATGCTCTCAACACCAGGCTTCTCTCTCTCTGGTTCACCTTTCTTCCCCGTCTGCTTTTTTGACTTCTTGTTCACGGCCTGACTGATGGTTTTGGCACAATGTTTTGGCAGTAGCTGTGGAGAAGAGCAACAGGAAAAAGCCCCTCTTTAAAGTCAACATGAAATCAAAATTGACCCCTTTAAATTCTTAATATAAGTTCCTGGTAATAATGTGCACAATTCATCAGTGCATGTTATTTTAAATATGTGTGTTTAGAAAACTTTTCTTGAAATGCCAGAACTGAATGATTTGCATACTAAAACAAAGAACCATGGCAAAAGAAAACGTGAGTTTCAGTTAAGCCTGCAGTCTGCGCAGGATGTAATAATAGATGCCGGTAAATAATAAAGTCCCTAAATAGCAATACTTCTGAGACATATCTGCACTAAATAAAACATTTAGCATTGCCAGTGTCGTCTGGCTCATGATCAAATGACTCAAGAGTTGATTCTTTCTAATGAATCTCAAATCTCAAACTGAATCAGCTTAAATCGCTCACAGTGGTTCTTAAACGACTGGAATTACTCGGCATGAAATGAACTAAAGACATGTACATTCTTGTTTTTTCAAGCACGAGTTTTGCATATGGTATTGCATAAGGTAAACTAAACCACAATTTATTTTGCCCTACTCTGCCTCATATTTTATTTTTGTTTGACAAATCCTTTTTTTTTTACCCCTCTCCTCGAATAACCTGTAACATCCCCTTTCCACCATCCAATAAAATACTGATAACAAAAACAAGACCTACTCTATGCCAATATCTTGATTTACTCTTGAAATATGTCCGATTACAGAAATAAAATGGCTTTGACGTTGACAATAATTCCTATAAATGTGACTTCCACAGACCAGACAAGAGCAAAGCGGGAAGTGGGACTTCTTGAGCTGCTGTCCTGTTTGCTTTCAACATGATGATTACACTCACCAGAGGGGGATGAGAGTACGTTTATTCATTAAAGCTGACTGTATGTCATCGAATCAGTCAACTGTGTCCAGTAAAACCAATCACAGTTTAATTTCACTGTGATGATCATATTGCAATGGAATGGAACATTCCTGGTGAAACTCTTTGTAAACCCAGTTAAGTTTGCTAAAATCCCAGATATGACATGGAAAATTCCAGAACTCCCAAAAGTCCCTCTGTGTTTTGGCAGCGCTGAAAGCGTGTGTGTGTGCGTCACTGACCTGGTCACTCAGGGTGCACTGCTCTGTGCATATGTCTGTGATGAGGTTGCGGGCTTGCTTGGCCATCTCGTCCAGGAACATGTTGCAAAGGGACAAGCTGCGGTCTCCGATGTGGTGCCTCTGCAGGGAGAGACAGACAAAGAGACATCAGTGAAGATTTCCCAATGTTAAACTAGACTTTTGCTTTTCAACATGAGGTACAATTCAGTGTACGTGTTCAGTGTGAAGCTGGTAATGCAGTGGGTCATTTTTGTGACACAAACAGAACTGCAGTTGTAATTGGTTCTGCTACAGGCACAAGACATTTTTCCTTTAACAGCTGTAAATAACAACACGGCTCCACTGGGCACCTGCTACAACCATCTGCATCCAAGGCCTTAAACTTGCAAAGAACCACCCAATTAAACGGGGCTCATCTGCTGAATGCATAAACAAGATTTTGAGTGGTGTTTAGGGGCAGGTCAATCTGAAATATATTTATAACTTGACATACACACAAAGATAGTTTAAAAGTGCCCCTATTAAGGATTTACGATTTTTTTTGACCTTGCATGGATGTCAACCTGCTGCTGGGGACTCCCAAAACCAAAACATGGTCCCTTCCAAAGTTTCAAGGGTTAATTGAGAGTTCCAGCAAAGAGATTTACAATTTTAGACTGGAGTGTAACAGCTTTGACATCACTATTTAAACAGCTAAACTAATACATAAAACAGATATTTAATGCTATTTTACTATATTTCTGTTATATTGCATGAAATAAATACAGCCTTGTCATGCATAAAACGTCTTTCACAAACATTACAAAAAATGACCCCCAACATCATATATTAATCAGACTAAATGAAAAGACTTGAATTATTGGGATCAGGGTGGAGAAACCTCTTATTTGTAAGCAATGCATGCCATTAACTGTTTACTCTATCTGAAAATGGTCCATGAGTGATCCATTGGCATGCTGTCAGAGGCTGAAACTACTCCAATATAAGCTGCTCAGGTGAATTTGGCTCACAGTGAGGTGCTGTTTGTAACCCGTCCAGGAGTAAGTGAGGCTCTTTGTTATAGCCCAGCTGGTCTCGTCGCCTCAACTCCCTCCCTAGAGCAAACAGTGCATACTCTCTAAATCACTAATGCAAAACAACCTTTACCCCTGTGTGGAGTTTGGATGAATCACAAACATCACGGAAGAGGCCGGTCCTTCTACATGACAACCAAAAAATGTCAATTAAAGCCTTGGTGGCTCAACTCTTCATGAAGAGTCGGAGGTGGTGCAGGTTGGAAATAACACATCTATCCGACGTGATGCTGAGGCTAACCTCTGCTGAAGCGCCGTGATCTTTTGTTGTTTCTTTAAACCGCTGTAAAAAGTTTTCTGTGCGAGGATGGAAATATTCTTGGAAACTTTTAGTGCTTTTCCAACATAAATAAAGCTTGCAGCTGTCCAAAGCTGCGTGGAGTGGACATAGGAGGAAGACCATTTCAGAGACATGCTGAGAGAGGGAGTTTCATGTTTAAATAAGGGAAACCCAAGCCTTCTATGGCTCAATAAATCTCTTTTATTCCTCTAAGTGCTCTCAGACAGCTCAATGTTCAGGCCGCGCAATGACATGAGAACTCTCATTGTGCTGTTTGTTTTGGTGCCGTTTGTCCGCCAATTAGAAGTGAAAATGTGGGTTTATTTACCAAATTAAATTGGATATTGGAGGGTACGATGTTTGGCAGGAACAAACACTTGGTGAATGTGCCGGTCGTATACAGGCGGGGGGGAAACAGGAATCTGTTGTGCTCCTCGTGTGTGCGGAGGGGCTTCCACATGCCCCCGGGGAGCCTGGGTAGCTGCACTGGAGTATGGTTCAATTACAGATTTAATAAATCATGCTTTTCAGCATTTGGTTTTCTGTACACATCCTGATACACGGACCACAGCGCTCAATGCTGCGTGTTGGGACATTCCAGCTCTAGTAAACTCGTGAAGCCTTCCGGATTCACAGTACGACTCCATCCTGAACCCTCGCATGTGTCCCGGCTAAGCTGTGGCGAGACCCGACGGAGAAGAGAAAAGATCTTTTCCAAACTCCTCTTCTCAGAAGTAATACTGACCATATTCACTAGGGGACATTAACAAGACACATACATTTCCCCCCCTCCATAAACACAGAGTCAGTATAGACACTAAACTGGAGATTTCAGGACAAGCCAAATAGATTATATATTTTGCAAAAATTAAATGAATGAACTGTGGACTAATTTATAATAGGCAAATGAAGCAATTATGCAAGGTTAAAATGGACATTTATCTTAAGTTTAAATGGATGACAAACTGAAAATCTGTGATGATTTCAGTTAATTGCAACGATGAAAGGTTTAAGATTTTAGATGCATTAATAACAAAAACATTCAGTCCTTACAAGTTTCATTCATTTCATTGAATCCCTTCAAATGTATTAACTGAATTTAACAGACAAAATTGAAAAATCAAACAAAACAGAAATGTAAAAATCACGTATCATGCATTTTTATTTAGGTAAAAATGAATGTATATCCAGTACTGTGCAAAAGTCTTAGGCCACTAGTATTTTAACCAATAAAAAATGGTTTTAAGTGGGTTACTTCTATCTTTTGTGGTAGCGTGTCAGTTGGAAATATCAGTTTACATTTCCAAACATTATTTGTGTCATTAATTGTAATATTGCAGTGAGATAATTGTCTGCACAAGGAGTCTGATAACAGCCAGTGTCTGGAATGACATGAAGTAACAGAACAAACTGAGACAGAATCAGTCCATAAGAACTGTCTCCAAGATGCTTCAAAAAACCTACCTGGAAATCTACAGTACTGTTCAAAAATGCTGTAAAATCAGGATGCTTTCAAAAATAATGCCATAAATAGATTTAATTTATCAATTAACTTCTTTTAACTAAAACAAATAAAATATTTGTTATTACAGTTTTTGGTAAAACAGCTTCTGTTTCGAGGTCCACCTGCCCATAGTTTTTTCCAGGTAGGTTTTTTGAAGCATCTTGGAGACTTTTGCACAGTACTGTATTTATTGTTTAATGTATATTGTTGTCTGTAAATACAAATAATTATATAGAATAATACACAGTTTATTTAGGTAAAAAAAAATTCTACTGTATTTTACATGCACATAATATTCTGAATCCACAAATGACAGTTTTAGAACCAGTACATGAATTCAGAGACAAATATGTGACCCTGGACCACAAAACCTGTCATAAGAAGCATGGGTATATTAGTAGCAATAAATTGTTGGGCTCAAATTTATGTATTTTTATTTTATGCCATAAACCACTAGGATATTAAGATAATGTTCCATTAAGGTATTTTGCAAATTTCTTGCCATAAATATATATCAAAACATTTTTATTAGTCATGTGCTTCATTTGGACAACTTTAAAAAGGTGATTTTCTTAATATTCAGCACCCTAGGATTCCAGATTTCCAAACGCTTGTATCTTGGTGCTATCCTAACAATCCATAAATCAGTGTAAATCTTCTTTATTCAGCTTTCAGATGTATAAATCTTAATTTCAGAAAAGTGCCCCTTATGACAGTTTTGTACATGTTTCTGTTTTCTTTTTAAAAAAATATTTAATAAATATATGCAACATGTAAAATGTCATGATAAATTAGATTTATATATATATATATATACATTTTTTTTTTTTTAATCTTCCAACTGTTTGAATAAATCAAAGCTTTATCTTCTTCAGATTACTCACTAATTTCTACAAATAAAATTCATAGAATCGCATGTTTTCAAATCAGTTTGCTGAAATTAATCTGACATTTGTACTTCTTTTTGGACTGATTCCAGGTCAATGTGACTCACCTCTTCAGGGCAGAGCTCATGGGTGCAGCTCATAAAGTGGGTGCAGAGCAGAGGGAAAGAGATGGAGTATCGAGACTGGGACGGCAGTTCGAGACACTGCTGGAACATCTTTTCAAAGGCGCGGCTGTAAAAGCTATCAGACACAGAGAAAGAGAGAGAAAATGGTCTGCAAGTTCACTCCACCGTCTGGTACAGTCATATCTAATCAGTTGAACGAATACCCCTGTCCGCTTTCCACCCAGCATGAAAGAGATACTGAAAAACAAGAGGCATAACAGACAGTTGCTATGGCCTTCTGCGAACAGATATGCCTTCTGCTAACTCTGGAGCTGGCGTTAGACGGTGTTTCCTGCGCCATTGCTGAATCGACAGCATCACGGCAAAAAGGAATCATATTTTGCCCAAGTTATGACCTTGAAGTCTGAATTCAAATGCAGTTAGTTAAGGCTGGGTACGGCAAAATACAACGACTTTGAATCGTCTTTGCAGGCTGCATGCAAAAACTGACAACTAAATGGGTGAAACGTTCTTTCAATTAACCTGTAGATCCTACATCTGTAGAATTAACAATGAACTCAGATAATGAACTACAAACCTACATTATTTGTACATATTGCTGACATCTAAATTTAATTTTTTGCCAAATCAGTGTGTGCTTTAACACATTAATGTAATACATTTGAGTTATCTTTTCTCTGTGGTTAGCCCATACCAGAAAATGGAAAGGTCAGATGTCTCCACAAGCATCTCCACCAGAGAGTCCACCATCTTGGTGTGGAAGATGATGGTGTTCATCATTTTTCCCAGCTCCCTGTGATCTGCCAGTCCTAGCGAGGCCTTGGACACACTGGTATAAGCCTAAACACGAAGACAGACATCATCGTTAGCATTAATCTTTAAAGTTCATTTATAACTTTCGCAAGGCTGAGGTCGGTGGGCTTGATTTCCATGAGCAAATCCTCGAGCAAATGAAGAGCATCGAATGAGATTGGAAACTGGACCAGCGCAGAGTCTGAAGAAAAGTGTGGTTTGATGTTTTACCATATCATTAACTTCTGAGAAGGCTTTCTGGGAAATATTTTCGTAAACTTGATACTGCTGAACCAGACAATGTCCAACCAACACAATTTCCTCTCAAGCATACAAGATCAAATGAAGACCGTATGCAAAACAGACTCTCTTTGGTGTTTAAGTAAAAAAAAACAAAAAAACTTTTTTTGCAGCGAAACAGCTGTGCCAGCCAGCATGTTCAGCTCTTGAACAACTTGAACATAAGAAGTGTGAGAAAGCTCGAGCAAAACAAGGACTGCACACGGCCTGTGCTGGCTTTCATCATCCAAAGATCAGCCAAGTCAAAGAACGCGGCATGCCAGGATGATGCCACATGACATTTAGCAGGTGCTAAACTCACAAAGCTTGTGGTTATGGAGTCCGGGGAAAGGCAATAAACATATCGTACAGCACCGAAGTCCTCTGCGGAGTAGAAAAAGCATTGAAAGACAGGGCTTATTTTTAGATGTACATTTGCAGACGGCTGCTGGTAGTTTAATCGGCCATAGCGATAAATAGGACCGCACCTTTGGAAAAGCAGAGGCCGGATGCAGACGAGCAGACATGAACTGAGTGAACCGTTAGTCGTTATATACTGGCAAGTGCTATCTCAACAACCGGGCCATTACACAAGAAGAAAACATGCTAAATTAAGGAGAGAAGAGGGCATCCCTGCTTAGACAGCAGAGTCATGGCAGCTCTTTGAATTAACTTGCTGCTACCAAACCTGGAGGAGTAGTGACTGATGACATTTATACACATCCAGTTGTAAGTTTTATTAACTAGCTACGCTCCATTTAACCCCTTTTTCCAACTACTAAACATTTAAGACTTTATTTACACTACTGTCCAAAAATTTGGGGTTGGTTAAAAAAAAACAAAATGCTCTAAATGGCTGCATATATATAAAATACAATAAAACTATTTAAAATTATTTATTACAATCATTTATTTATTGAAATATAAATATTTATATTTATATATTTATAATAGAAAATGTTTTCTATTTCCATATACACCAACAATCATTTTTTGTAACATTATACATGTCAATACTGATACTATGGATCAACTTATTTGCAGATTGATTTCTTAAGTATTAGGTTTTTTTTTCCAAACAATAGAAGACAGAAGGAAAATATAATTTAGCAAAAAATACATTTTAGTAATGCAAAAAAATGCTACAAAAGTTACATTAAAAATAACTGAAAAAGAGCCACCAAAAATACAATTAAACAGAAAAAAGTAATATAAAAAGGTTACAATTATTAATTTATTTTAAACATAATATAATTTATTTATTTTGATCTTACATATCTGAACATTTATATCCACCTAACCTATCTGTCAACACAATCATTTGCTCTATAGCGGACTGTTTAAATCCTTGAATTTGCTTTGTCCTGGCAAACTGAGAGCAGTCTGAGCTCAAGGCCTTGCAGTGAATAAACACTGCTGTTATTAGGGTCGATTTGTTTTTGTGGCCATGTGAAAGAGAGGACTCAGGCTGCAAAAAAAAGAGCAAAAAAAAGGAGTGGGACTCAAGGCTCAAACACAGAAAACAGTTGTTGAGCTGTGAGAAATGTTCACATTCTGATGATAGCAGATTATCGATCTGAAAAGGTGAACTCAAACCCTGCTGTGCGAAGAGGTTCAGTCCTGCTTGGGTTCTGGGTTCAATGCAAATTTAGTTCTTTGGTGGGATCTGTGGTATTACCACAGGAAATACTGTGTCCAAAAAAGCAAAAATAGTGGTAACTGTAACAGAAGCGCAATAAACCCACAGGTTCAGTCATATAAGATGACGTAAGGCAAGCGTGGCAGATTTATTTCCTGAACGTGTCAGGGTAATGTTATATGGAATTTTTCCACATCATGACCACATACCATGGCAAGGTTACTAGAGAGGAAGTGATTAGATAAAGCAACTTCCACCCAAATACATTGCATCAACAATGCACAACAAATACAGCCAAAACATGTAGACAATATTACAGCTGAAATAATAAATCGGTTTAACATTATAAATATTCTTACAAACACTATGGATTATTTACTGCATTGCTGTTGATTAAATGTATTTATTCCTTTAAAATTTGGGATGGACCTCATTTTGTGGAACAAATGAAAGACAGATTGATGTATGAATACATATTAATAAACACATACTGAAGTATAGTATACTAATATAAATCTAAACATAACCACAAATTAATTATTGAACAAATTATTGAAATATATATATATATATATATATATATATGTGTGTGTGTGTGTGTGCATGCCAAATGCCAAGATATTATTAATATTCTTTATTTCTTAAGAAATGATCATGTAAGGGCTTAAAAAAAATTCAAGTGTGTACTTGTATCTGTGATTAAAAAAAAATATGGCAATTGAGATCATGGCTCAAATTCAGTTGATAAAACTTTGCTTTTAAATCCAAGATCATTCCTTTAAGGAAGAGGTCAAATGGCTTCTCTGCTGTGGGACTGGGCAGACCACCACACAGGAAACGTATCTGAGAGCAAGCTGAACCATCCCAAAGCCTGCAGTGCATATCCATTTGAGGTCCACACACACACTCCCTGCCCCTCGGAATCACATGAAGAAGCTTGTCTCTCCATCTCCGCTTCCATTCCCACCCACCCACATGCGTATTCCACCGAGACAAAGTCTGATTTATTTGAGCCTGGATGAAAGGCGCAGGCTCATCAGAGCTTCAAAAGAACAGCATGCATTGTGGTTTATTTCTAAGTAATTCCAAATTAAGCCATTTTTCATAAAGCATGTAAAAATGTTGCTTTTATTCAGAAAACAAAGGATAAGCAAACGTTTGCAACAAACATTTGCCAGCATGAAACTTTTTGTTGTGTTGCGTCTCAAACTGTGAGAGCATTAGTTGCTTTATATTAACTGGCATCTGCTAATTAGTAAGAGGGAAGCAGAGATAAGAGCTGTTAATTATGTCTGATTAGAATCAGAGGAAGCAAACACCCTGTATTGACCCAGCTCGGATGACTGAGATCAGCTTACCTGCAGTCTAAACCAGTCCAGCCTCATCCCTCTGAAATCAAACACTTCCCCATCTTCAACTGCAACACACACAAATAAAGTTAGTTATGTCGTGGTACTGTACAAACAAAAACATACAACAAAGTACAAAAAAGTACACCATATTTTTTTTTTTTCATTTATTTAATTTGCATCCATAAATCACATATCATTGTAAGGTACTGTACATTGTAAGGATTTGGCTAAATTAAAATGTAATTTATGCACAAATAAAGATTCTGTAAGCCAGACAAATTACAAATTAATTCATGTTTTTATGCACCTTATGTTTAAATAAGATAGGTTCTCTACCTTGTTTAACACTGAGAGAGGTCATAGTGTTCACGAAGGATGACATAATAATGGACTCATCCTCTGGGCAGACAGACAGGTTCTACAAGGGAGGAAGACATTGTGCTTTTACCATTCGTGTGTGTATTTTTAAAATTAAAACACCATGAAGAGCAAGTCTGGCTCCTGATTGGGGTCTTAAAGCTGAATCACAATACTAGTTCTCCATCTAGTGGCGAAGTTTGTGTATTTCACCTCTTGTTCTTCTAGATGCCCTACGTGAGATCCTGAGAATGATTCATAATGTGACTAATGTTCATGCCTAAACCACCCAAACTCCACATGACTGATTCTCATCTCATGAGAGCACTACAAATAACAACTTCTCTCATAAGGAAGTGTAACTGATATGTGTCCTTTCTTTTATTAGTCCATAGTGCAGACAGTCTCACCTGTACTAGCTCATTGAGCACCACGGCATCAAAGCCGGACAGGTACTGCACGTAGTACCTCTGCATCACCGGGCCGTACTTCCGCACATGTGCCCTCAACTCCTCCATGTAAAAGATCAGTTCTGCGATGTGCCTAAGAAAACAAGCAAGAATGAGGGAAAAAAAACAATTTCGGTTTTAAATGCATTTTTTCTATTCCTATTTTTTCCATAAACACTTAAAGCATGCAAAAAAAAGAAAACTAGGATTGGTTCTAAGCTGCAAACCAAATCAACCTGCACCAAGATGACTCAAAAGATTAAAAGCTTTTAAAAAATACAAAAGATGTTAATATTAATGAATTACTCCCATTATGATCAAAGGTAGTGTAACGTTACAAATGCTACAAATAAATTACACAAATAATGTGCTGAATGATTTAAATCAAATAAGTGTTTTCATTATTTAACAAAAATAAAACTATTAATGTATTAAAATATGAAAAAGCGTGTGTATTTCTCTCCCCACTGAGGTTGCAGACAACTAGGACAATGTGCAGACAGACAGGTTCAACAGCATATGACACAGGAGGGCAGAGCGCAACCAATGAGCACACTGGCAGCTCCCTTCCCGCGGGATGAACCCATGCACATGGAGGGCACCACCACTCAGATAAAACATTGGCTGGCAGGCTGCATCGTCCACGATTCCCCGCCTACGGGGGCCCCAACAGCAGAGGTCTGGATTAACCCAGACGAGGTATCCGACTCTTCTGGACTCCGGCAGTGTGGTCGACCAGATAAAGGAGGGAATCAAAGGCGGGCTCCAGGGCCATTCTACCCATCACTTGTGTTCACAGGGACACCTCACACGTACCTGCCTGAAAAGTGACCTTTCAGTGCCAGTGATGTTTGGACGTGGAGGCTGACCAGAAGAGCTCATCAGCGTCCCGCCCTTCTGGCCCCGGACAGCAGGATAAATAGCCAAGTCAGCATCCCAGTGGAGATCCTGACCGATCAATGTACCCCCCTTCATGTCCCGGCTAATGGCTGACCTCTGTGGGCTGCTACAGGTGAAGCAGTTGAAGACCACAGTTTATCATCCTCAAATGGACGGGTTGGTCGAACACTTCAACCAAACGCTAAAGCAGATGCTGAGACGGGTCGTCGCGGAGGACAAGCGCAACTGGGACCTTATGCTACCCTACGTGCTCTTCGGGGTCCGAGAGATACCACAGGCTTCAAGTGGCTTCACCCCCTTTTAGCGTCTGTTTGGCTAACAACGGCGGGGCCTCCTGGATGTCAAGTCAAGTCAAGTCAAGTCACTTTTATTTATATAGCGCTTTTAACAATACAGATTGTAGCAAAGGATGTGGCAAAGGAGGCTTGGGAGCAGCAGCCTGCAGTGCCTCAGTCGGTGATCAAACATGTCCAAGAGATGAGGCAGAAGATGCCGTTAATCTGGGAACACCTGCCTCAAAGCCCAACAAACAAAACAGAGCCACTGTCAAGGCCAAATCACGGGAGTTCCAGCCCGGAGACCGAGTAATGTCCTAGTCCCCACCACTGCACTGGCAATACCGGACCCTTCCCTTCGGACTTCATGGGGCACCAGTAACGTTCCAGCGTATATGATGAACATCCAGCTCCGTCCTCATCAAACCTACGCCACTGTCTACCTGGATGACGCCGTCATCCATCCATTCGGCTGATCCACCCCAGCTGCTACCCATTATGAGAGGGCTACATAAAACAGGCTGATACAGACAGAGGGAGAAAAATCTCTCAGAGCAAGCACACTAATGAAACTCCTACTTGTCTCACACAGACAGCAGCGGGTGACCGACCAGCCGATCCAGACCAGACCGAACGAACACGGAGAGCAACACTTTCCCCCAGAGCTCTTCCACCATTTATTGTTTATTAAATCTACTCTCTGGGGCTGTTTATTTTGAGCTCTTCCACCCAAATTGTAATTTAATGATTTGAAAAATATATTAAACCTACAATAAAACAAAAGCTAAGTTTTAAAAACATGATTTTGTAAACCAAAAAGTAAATTTGGATTAGAAAATATGAAAATGCTGTTAAAAATATTAACATATTATATTTTATGTTAATATAATTAAAACAAAACCGCTACATTTTTAGTTATTTTTTTAGTAAAAACTAAAAACAACAGAAAAAAACAAAACAAAAGTCCTATTAAAAAGAAAAATAATAATAAAACAAAATCTAGACTGGATTTACTTGTCAATAAAGTCATCTGTGCTTTTCTTTTGGATGTTGTCGGCATGTCTGAGCAGCCAGATGATCTCATCACGGGCGAAGGAGAGAGCCATGAACACAAACAGAGCCTTGGGACCCAGTAGGCCTGGCTGGTCCGCCAGCACTGTAGCGAGCTCTTTCAGGGCAGATCTCAAGAACTTGCGGCGTTCTCTGTGCATGGAGCCCCTGGATGGAAAAAATATATATACAATTTTGGTTTGGTATCTTCAGAAATACAAAGTTACCACTTTCACCAGTAAAGTAATTAGAAATTACTTTATATATATTTTTTAATCTGAAGTACCACTTACGCATGTGACAGAGCAGATTCTTTACATTCACGGATATCATTCACACGTTTGTTGTAACTGTAGAAGAGAGAAGACAAACAAATCAACATCTTTACATGCCTTTTATGAAAAGCATGAACCAGAGTTCGATAAAGACGTTTACGTTATGCACAACATGCAACTGATTATAGAAAACGTGAAAATGTGTTTGCCAGGAGAAATGGCTGACCCGCGAATGTTTACAAAGAGATCCTCGGCAGCTTTGTGAATGTGGAACACCTCGTCCCTAAATAGACAGAGACAGGAACTGCTCTGAAGGGCCAACTTCCACAGACTGAGAGCTGCAGGGTCACTGTTCAGAGCCGCGTGACACAAGATGAACCCGACTAGGACAGAGAACAGAGAGAGACTCTTATATACCACATACACTCCTGTTACATACAAAGACGTGTAAAAACTAGCCCATATTTTACATACATAATGTACATTATACATTGCTTTCCTTCAATCTGAGATATAACAACCATACAACAGCATCCAAAAGAACTCTAACTTTGGTAACACCCATGTATTTCCAGAAAATAAGTAATTTCAGAGGCAGAGAAAGTCAATACATTTTGATGAAAAATAATTTATTAACAAAGTAAAAAGGGTCAGATTTTAATTTTAATGCTTTCTTTAATAACACACTTACAGACGATCCATTTCTCCATAGTGTCCAAGGATAGATATTCACAGGGCATCTAAAAACATATAACATTTGATAAAATAAATAATCCATTATCACATTATGGCTTATGTTTTTAAAGTTTTACTATCTAATAATAATTTTATTTCAATAACCAAAACAGCAAACAGGTAAAGGGGAGGAAAGCTAAGCCCAGTCTACAACTGGCCCCAATTCTTAATTTATCCTTGTAAGCTCAGAAGTACCTTTGTAAGATGCTTTTTCAGCATTGTAAGATGCTGTTTCGAGTTTAGCGGCTTGAAGATACTTGAAAATCTTCAAGCCGCTTGAAGGCAAAACTGCTGAATTTAGTATACAATATGAGTTTACTTGCTAACTGGTCTGTGAGCTTAGAAGCATGCTTAAACAGTAATTTAGGCTGTTGTGCGTCATATGAGGAACTCATTTATACAGTGTGCATGAGTAAGCGGACTTGCTACTCATGTAGAGAGTATCAAATCAGTCTCTTGCCATAATGGTTAGCATGCCTAATAAAAAATTAGAACTGTAGGTATACAAAAATAATTAAGGACTGCAGTGAATCCTGACCGTGTCGGACTGAGCTGGGTTGAGCATGGTACTGGGAGCACTAATCAAACTGAGCAGCTGAGCGTTCCTCCACTGATCTGCAGACAGATTCCGGCGTGGGTACACCATCTGCAGCGAGACCAGGGCATCTTGCAGCGACTGTCAAAAACAGAAAGAGAGGTAGTCAAAAAATGGCAGAGAGCTTGTGTTAAAACATCCTCCATTTGAGATGGGAAACGCAGTAAGAGAGCATATTTTACTTTTCCATGAGGGACAAACTCCTCCATCATCTTTTTCAGTGGATTCTCGTAGTCCACAATCATCTGTCCAAGCCTGGGATATTCTCGATCACTGAACAAGAAACATTACACAATACGTGACCTAGCACAATAAAACCTTACAACATACTACGCTACATGAATACGCATTACCTTGAACCGTGAGTCATTTCATGGGCATAGTTGTAGAGGCCGATTATCGCTTTGCGCTCCTCAATTCGAGAAAGCAGCATCATCAGGGTAGTGTATGTCACTACCAAGTCCAGGTAGTTCTTTGTGAGGTCAAAATTTACAGTCTGCATTATGGAAAAAAAGATACTTTGTTATACATGATGCAACTGAAAAAAAAATTCTAGACAGCACTGACTGGCTTTAATTTAACTTACAATGTCAAAGAAAACTTGACAAGCATCAATAGTGTTCAGAAGTTCACAAACATGGTCCTGGAGGAACAGAAAAGCATTTTAGTTTTAAAGCACACTTAGTATATATATATATATAAAAATACACAAATGTATAACTGTGTATTATTTTAATGAATAAACTGTATATTGAATAGTAAATAGTATTGTGTATTTATTTTGAATTACAAATTTTCAAATATGAAATAAAAACTAGTTGAAATGTTAATTTTAGTATTTAATATAAACTAAACGAAGAATAAAAAAACTAAATGTGCATAATGACAAAGCACATACATTTGCTAAAATCAAAACTGAATACACACAAATTAAAAATATTAAAACTACAATAGCATAAATAATACTAAAATACCACATTTAAAATGCTAATTATGGAGTAAATATGAAAATAAGAACTACACCCACAGGATCTTATTCCCAGCTAAATTAATTTGCATAAATAAATAGTTTGCAACCCTTTAAGTTTACCATCCAAATGATTTATATGAACACAGACATTCGTTCTGTTTCTTGAATGAGGTCACCAGAGGTCAACTGCACTCATACCTTAAATTCCATAACGTCCACGAAGGTAAAGTAATATAGAGCTAAATTCTTCAGTATTTCTGACTTTTCTTTTTGTAGTTGTGCAAGCTGTTGCTGTAATATAAAAATAGTGCAAATTAAACATTGCCAAATTAAACAAAGTCACATCATGTCAATATCTGACCAGGAAACTTATCAGCAGGGCTCAAATTAGATCATTTGAACTAAAAACCCAAACAGATCTCAAGCTGCTGGATTCTGTCTCAGAGCAAGGGTCAACAATGAAGGATGTGAGCCAGTTTTAAGACATATGCCAGGGGAACTGTTACTTGTGTCTTTAGGGGAGTTCTGCATTGTCACTTATGTTTACTGATGTACGTCTTTTTTAAGACTGGCAGACTTCAACATTTGGGTTTCTGTCATGCACTGAACACAGCTGCTGGGAAATCAAGTGATCCTATAATGATGAGAATCTGCTGAAACTAAGGTAAAGACAGCTGATAGTTTTGCAAAAATTGCATTTCTGCTGTATATTCCATAGTTTTGAAGTTACACTGAATGGAATTACTACACAATGCGTATATACACATATGAATATATATCATGCATACAAAACTACTTATTCTGTGGCAGACCCAATGCTGAAAGTACAAGTACAACTGTACCTCCTGTACATCCTTATTGTTGAACCCGCTCAAAGACAGCATTTTTTTTGACAGTGAAACTAGTGAATGAACCCTGCATCAAGTCCTGACACGCACAGGCCTTTACCCTTTGGTTGTCTTTATGGTATTTGCAACTCTAGAGCAAAAATGCACTACCACTGCACCTGGGAAGGTACTCAAAATAACATAAGTATTCCAACCTTATTTTATACATGTACATCTATATTCTGTAATGTCCTGCCATTTTCCTTGTATTTTAGTGATGTTAGGATGATGTTATATATTATTTCTAAGAGTTAACTTAATTCAAATCTTAAAAACAAAAAAATGCCATGATTTGTAAAGACTTTTGTCATTTCAGCAGTCTCCTCCACTGTGAAGAGCAGTGCAAATACGCTCTAGAATCAAGTTAGTGACAGAATCCTTAGTATCTATCAGGATTTCCAGAAAACCAGGTTAGCGCTAATAGAGTTAATGATGCACTTCAGATACCCATAAAGCCCAATATCAGAGAAACTACATTTAAGACAGAAGACACAAATTCCATCAAACCACACCATCCCCACCTTGCATCCTTTTACTGGAAATATA
This sequence comes from Enteromius viviparus, assembly GCA_032353835.1. NCBI lineage: Eukaryota > Metazoa > Chordata > Actinopteri > Cypriniformes > Cyprinidae > Enteromius > Enteromius viviparus. Next base: position 4,999,011 of record JAUCNO010001888.1, read on the forward strand.
TTCACATCCTTATAATCTAGAGGGATTATATGCTTGTCTAGGATAAGGTCAAATATCAAATGAGTCCGGTATTTAAATACTGTAAGCCCATATGAGGGAGAAATGGTAAAAACAGCAGAGAGGGAGATGAAACTTTGGGAAATAAAAAGATATGGAACGGGTCACATTTCCCTCCTAAATGAAAAAGATTACTATTAAGTAAAAAGTTACTCCTAAAAGTAAAAATACAGCATTACACTTTCTATAGTAAAATTTCTATATTCCTATTTATTTGTGCTATTTTTACTGAATGAATAATAAACAAAATAAACAAATAATTATATTATTTTCTTATTGCATCAATTGAAGCCAGTAAAATTAACAATATCATAACAACAAAGCATTTCTAACACAAAATTATTGCATTATAAAAATTAAAAATTCTGAAAATTAAGAGAAAACAAAATATCACAAAACAAGAATAGGCTATGTGTGTGTATATGTGTTTTTTTACATTTATTAGGCATGCAAGTTTAACACGTCAATTGGTTATAAAAAGACATCAACAACAAAAAACAGCTTAAAATATTATAATGGAGTTAATGCACTGGCCATGCCTCTAGACCTTCACATTAACATTATAGGAATATCACCTGAAGCCACAGCAGATGTGTGTCTGTGAGCAACAGCAGTGTTTAGTTTCTAAATTATTCTGTGTTTTAAACAAATTGGGTGAATCAAAGATTCAAAGGCCCATTTATAAAGCGAGCACTTTACTTAATTCCTAAATTATTTTTATTGCCGCCTGCTGGCAAATTAAGTTTCTCAGTTAGAGGTCAATTTCAGTAAATAATAATTATTAATAATAAATAATAATAATTACATATTAAAAAAAGATTAGATATTCAATTCAAAATGAAAATTTCACCATCATTTACTCACCCTCATAGTTTCAAACCTGTATGACTTACTTTCATTTGTGGAGCATAAAATAAGGTATTTGAAGATTGCTGGTAACAAAGCTGGTTTGGTTACCAGTTACTGCATAAACCAAAAATACTGAGATGATTCTCAAATTATCTTCTTAGTATGATTATGTTTTGCTGTCATAGCCTGTGTAATAAATTTTATGTTGAATCAAATAAAAAAATGTCTTTATCTGCAATCTAAAAATATTTATCTAAAATTATTAATTATCTAACAATTATCTGTAACGTCTACTTGATGATTTCCCATTTAACACAATAACTACTTTAAATGATCTTTTGTTGTTATTTTTTAAAAGCCAAGCTTAGTTTGTGATTAATTAATCGCCACATCATGTAGTTAATTAGATTAAAAATATTAATTTGATTGACAGCCCTAATGGATTCTTTGCAGGTTTCATGAGATTCTTAAACAAAACTATTAAAGTTACACTTGCCATAGTTTGAATATTAAAAAGTTTCATGATCTCCATCTCTGCTCTTTTCAGAGTACAGTGTGTCTATGGGATGCTGTGCGTAATAGACTAAAACTCATTTTAAACTGGTTTTGTATAGAGTGGATAAATATATTGAGGAAAGCTTGTAACCATGCAGTAAGAGACTCAAAAGGAAGCTCAGACCACATCCCAATCAGTAGTCAAATATTTTATAACAGCTAGTCCAAATCAACAATTCACAGTCCTTAAAATTTAAGAGTTATTTAAAGGGCCCATCTGAGATTCCTTTTGTCAATGTAGGTTACTAAAATACCGACATATATATATGTGAGTACAACTGAAATGTTAAACTACATATACATAAGAGCAGGAACTAAATAAAGCAAATGGGACTCCAAACGGAGTCCAAACTTACCAAAAGAATAATCCAGAAAATAGCCATGTTAAGCATGCAAAAAATGCAAAAAAAACAAAACACAAAAAAGGAAATATAAAACAACACTAAAAGGCAACTCAAACACAGTTAAACATGACACAGCTCCACATCATTGCGAGAAGCAGTTAAACATCTTTAACACAAAATAGAAGGCAAAGCGGCATCTGATATATACAACACTTCAAACAGACATGGTGGTTGTTATTACTAAAGAAACAAAATAAAAAATGAACACAAAACGCACACTTGAGACATGAAATGAATATAAAAATCATATATTATAGCACACATGAAAACAATGTTTGGTTAATTTGTTAAGAGATAATCTATAAATTAGGGCAGATTCTGAATGTCATGATGTTGATGATTTTCACAAAATCACATTTCCTTTGTGGCTTACGAATAAAAATTCATGCCATAAATGCTAAATGTCATCTTTATCCATTTTCCTCTAAAAGGGACATTCCAGACCTTGTGCTTGGATAGCATTTAGGGTGAACCTCCATTTACCTGAGCGCTGAATGATGTATCTGATCTGTCTTTACATATTGCTTTGATGTAGCATCAGAAGTTACGTAGATATGCAAAACATTTTGTTGGCAATCAACTCACACATGCTTTTTAAATAAAATAAAGGAGTGTTTCAAGACACACCAATCAGGTGCTTTCAATTAGTTGTAAATGGTTTTAAAAGAAAATCCTGGTGGAAATGTGCAGAATAGACACTGGCAATAGGATCTTGTCTGTGGATAAGGGGATATCCGAAACAAATAACCAGGGGAAAAATGTCCATTTCCCAATAGCAGTAAAAGTAATTTGTGCTGTGCACAGAGATCAGTGATTGTAGTATCAAGAATGGCAAACCCAAACCAGTTGAGGTGTGAAAGACACGCCTGCATTCCTAAAGCAACATGGGCTGACCTGATGTCATTTCCTTTTTTGAATAGGACCAGCAAAGAAGTGCTGACTACATCTTTTCTCTGGGTTTTATAGATTGACCCAGACAAAAATGATTCCACATTAAGAATAAATCAAATTTGTGGTGTTGTGGCCAAGTTAATTGTGGCCAAAGGTTCCTGGAAAGACAGACAGATCTGGGAAAGCCCTTCTCATGAGGTCATGTTTTGACCTAATAAAGCTGAAACTACATCAAACATTAGGAAAAAAGGGGGCCGCATGACAAAATATAGTGTATTAACAGTGACCTCAATATTCTACAACCATAAGCAGTGATGTTTGAATCACTCTCTGGTGGTTAGGAAATGAACACCATGTTAACCCGTCAACAGCATGGTAAACATGTTTCAGAGATGTTCAGGGTTGTGGCAACGGCAACAAAGTGTTACAGAAAGGACTAGGCTTGGTGACTGTGGTGTAGGAGGGGGTATGATGGCAATCAGATGGGAGACTAAAACTGCTAAAACACAGAAAACAGATTATTGAGCACTTGTTTCACTACTATAAACAACAGTCACCCAACACCACATCCACTTAACACCAGCACAGGAGATACACAAAGCTGTATATATCTGCTTATATCTTAAATTATATATTGGTAATAACAACATTTTTTTTTATAATATAGCCATTCTGAAAATACACTAAATCAAGATGTAAATTTAAATCATATTTCTTTTTATTTTTCCTCAATAACAAAACGGTAATAACCACTGACATTCTCCAAGTTTGCTGATAAATTACATTTATTGAGGAGTTAATGCCATTAAGGAGCCCCTTTTAGCATTTTTATTTCATCAGCAAGACTATTAGAGCTGTGCTGTTCTTTGTCGCAGGTGATTCATCGCCGCTATTGAACGCAATATTGCATAGCTTGAACTACAGCTCTGTGTAATAAAAGCACGTGATTGAGATTTACTACTAATTGGCAAGATATTAGTAGTAACTTTATTGGCAAGATGCGCATGATAATCGCATTCGATTTTTTTGCACAGCCCTAACTAAGACTAGTACAAAATATATGATAAATATATGATCTGGGTCACGGCACCAGATTTACACAAAGGGGCATATTCTCTTGTGCCTTGATTAGTATATTTATAAAATGATGAATTTTAAATTGATCTGATAACAGAAAGCATAGAGGAATTACATCCTTCCAACCACTGCTGAAAAACTGGGATGATCCTTAGTAAACATGGTAATCATAACCTCATTTACTGATGCAAACCTGAAAACAGGAGAAAACATGCAATTCTTTTCTTTATTAGTTATAACGACTGATTAAAGGGGCTGTAAGAGGTTTTATAAAAACAATAAAACAAGACAAATCCACATGCAGCACTTTAAAACATCAATCAACATTAAACATCAATTGGATTTCTAATCTAATATATGTTAAAAAAACTATTATTCTGGCATCAACATTATATCATGGACTAAAGCATACTTGATTCATAAAATGAAACTTACGTTGTTGTTGCGTGTCTCGACGGCTGGGAATTTTCTGACGATGAATTTCACAGCTGACTCCAGGTTTTTGTCAATCAGGTAAGAAGGTTTTGCCTTGGGATCTCCACAGGCCTACAACGAACAGGGAAAAACATCACTGCTAAACGTGCAACAGCTTGAACAGGAACACTGTGAACATGTGCAACTGACTGATATTCCACTGATCATGAAACACAGATTCAAACTGTTCGAGACAGATCAGAGAGGATGAACAGTGAGGTAAAGTGCAGGGATCTGATCACAGAAAATGCAGAGGAAGAAATAAAAGAAGAGAGCCAGAATGTTGAGACCGAAAATAGAGACTGAAAGAGAAAGCAAGACAGATAAAAAGTAGGAATGGGAATCAATAATAATTTTTGAACCCTTTAGGAAGCACAATAATTAATTCAAATTATAATGTACTACATACAACACATGTACTATGTAAAAGTCAATTATATTATATATGGACACATACATATTTTTGACTCATGCAACCAAATACAATAAATTAAAAATCAATTTAATAATTAGTTTGGAAGTTGAACTACAACCAACATTTATTTGATTGATTGATGTTAATAGCATTATTTCGTTGAGCAGTGTGTCAAATAAATAAGGCGGCAAACACAAAAGTACTTTAGTACATTGTTACAGTTTTGTTTTCAAAAAGTTAACATTCTGGATTCCCAACCCTAACAGAAGGACAGATAACAAGAAAAAAAAAAAAAGAGGAAAAGAGAGAGGACAGAATTGAAAATGCTCTTCAAACAGACAAGGTGCTGCGTGAGAAGTTGGAGAGCAGTTAGTGGAACACGGACAGCAGTGTATGATCAGAAAGACCTAGAGAGAGAGTGAGAGAGAAAGAGCAACAGAGAGATGGTGGGTTGGCTGGACAGTGCGTCTGATTGGCTGGCTGTTCTGTAAGAGGTGAGTGTCTTACAGAGTGAAGGAGCTGGAACGCGCCAGTGGACGTGCAGCTGAGGCAGGGCAGTGTGTATGGTCACATGACACGTTACATGATGCTTTAACATGCACCTACGGCTAACGCAGCATCGAACCTCAAGACCATTCCAGTGTGCACGGCAACACACAGAGGCTCTGGGTGCTGTAAGACAACGTGTTTTTACGAAGCCCATTAGGTCGTTCCCAAAAAAAGACACCGCATGGCTAGCAAACTGACGGGGGTTACACGCAGGCCCTGGAAATAACGCAAACCGGCAGTCAGCTCAGGGTAACAGAGCGAAACCCGCTAACATTACATTTACATTAGCTAAATTACTCCTCTGCCCACTGATAATTTACCACAGCCAATCACAGCGGAGTAAATAAATAAACCCACAGAGAATCTACACTATGCCTCAAAAACGGCTGGTTTTGTTCTTCCTTGTTCTTTATCGTAGTGACCTCCAACTGGTGCTTTGCAGTTAAAAGCAAACTTGGTGAAAATAAAGAGGATGGTAAAAATAAAAAACAAATAAGGGAAAAATGGGAAATAAAAAAATAAGCCTCATGCATTAATAATATTACCCCAACAAATATAAGCAAAGGTTTGTAGTTTCGTATGTTCGGCTGGGCGATTATCGGCTTATGTTTGTTTTTATCATATAGTGCTAACGTAATTAAAAAGAGGTAGATGACAGTAAATAATTAACATTTTAGGAGGAATCATCGCACACTATAATGCTTAATGAAATTTAAGCATTTTAATGTACAGTATAAAATATAGTATTAAGCTTAAAATAAAAAATAAAAATTATATATATTTTATTTTACTAAAATTTTGAATCAATGAACTAACGGTGCAGTCAGAATATTGGGAAATTGTTTAAGCAATATCGCCCAGCTCTCAGAACTCCACATTTGTAAGCCTGGCATACGTTTTGGATTGCAAAACAATAAGCAAATCGAAATTCACTTCGCTAAAGAAATAGAAATAAATCAGTTTAAAGAAAGATTAAACAGAAGAGTCCTGCAGGTGCTACAGTTTGGGAAGGGCCTTTTTTTGGTGAGTTGCGTACAGAAAGATCATGGGACATGAAACTGGTAGGAGAGCGGGGGGAAGGGGAGGGGGACTGAGATTTTAGGAAGGTGAAAAGCTGTGCAAACCTTCCAAACTTGTCCTTGCTGGGGGAAGCATTGTAACAGAAAGAGAGAAAATTACACATAAACACAGGTCCCAACGTCTACCATGCATGTTCACTTCAAAACAAATTAGCTTTGGGAACTAATTGTAAGTCGTTCCGGTTAGTGTGTTGGTTCGGGTCCTAAGGAGGGACGCAAGGGGTCAGTTGGGTCACACAGTGCATTGAGAGGCAGTCGTTCCCAGAGCTAACATTGACACCATGCAGAATTCACTCCTCCAGGAGCAGGAACACTGTGGGCTGAGTTCAGAATTCACGTCCATGTTCAAGAAAAGACCAGGAAGTTGGTGATTAGTCAAAGAAACATAATCCATGCAAGTAAAAGGGAACCAAGGTCAACATGTTCACAAAATGACTGAAATTAGATCTGAACTTAAAAAATGACGAACAGAAACACACTGCAAGAATAAAAGCAAGCAAACAAACAAAACAGACAAACAAAAATGTCATTATTATCTGCTTTATCCAAAGCATCTCATGCACAGAATAAGACCGAAGGGGCAATTACAGTGAACCATCATTGATCTCAGACTGAATCTATCCTAACTTTGACTATCTGTGTCATTTCGAACTGAAGTGATAGCAGGTAAAAGTACTAGATGCTACAACAAGCATTGCACTAAATGTTTTTCCAAATGTTGTAGGTCTTAAAGAAAAATGAATTTTTCCTATGTTCCAGAATTTCTACACAGAACAATCTCTATTGTTTCTTAAACCTTTTCCACCAAAATGATGTTGGTGCCAAAACTGCCACACATTAGGCAATATTACAGGGAATACACAACAAGCTAATATTCTATCTTTCATTGGATTTGATTGTTTAATATTTAATAATATTTAATATTTAATAAACATTCAGTGGTGTTGTTTAAGTGTGCATGCACATAAAAATATTCATAAGAGAACACTATATTTCATATGAGGGAACTTGTGATTAATCAAGCATCAAATAAAGAAAAAGAGAACAAAAAAAGAAATTCTGATATACATCTGATGGTTTTTTTTGTATGGAAAAAATGGTGTATTGAGGAAAAGAGGCTGATTTAAATGGATAGCTCACCCCAAAAAATGAAATTTATGTCACCATTTACTTACCCACCACTTGTTTCAAACCAGTATGACTTTCTTTTATGAAGCTGGTAACAGCTGACATCCAAAGTATTTTATTTTTCAATACTATGGTAGTCAATGGTCCAGTTACTAGGTTTCTTCAAAATATCTTTTGCATTCAACAAATGAAAGAAATTCATACAGGTTTAGAACAACTTGAGGATAAGTAAATGATGAAAGAATTTTCCTTTCTGGGTGAACTATAACCCAATTGATGAACGAGTTTCATCACTGTACATAACACTCATCTCAAAATGGTGCTAGGTTTGGGCACTGGCTTTGGCACCAGCATTCTTTTGGTGGAAAACGGGTCTCTAAGGATTTCATGTCGAGCTAAACACACTGTGAGATAAGAACGCACTTCCTGAGGTTGTTTCCGTGGAAGGATTCTGCTGTCATTTCCCGTGGCACAGTTGCTACCAATCTATATGCTAAATCCAACAAATTCCAAAAACATTCAGCACAAGTCAGTTTAAACAGCTATCAGTTGCTTAAATTGAACGAGCAAGATGAGAGGTGAATATGCATATTTATTATCAACAAAAATGTACAGACAACAGCAACAAAAAAGGTCAAATTCTATTGGTTTAGATAGTAAGCGTTACAAAGCAAAAATAGCAAGAATAAAAATGTGAGTGTCATGAATTCAGAATCAAACGAACATCTAAAATTTTCACTCCCTCTCTGTATCTACCACAATGCAACGTAGATCTTACAGCACTCAATGCAATGCCTGCCAGTTGCTAGGCAACAAGACTACCAAAAGCATGTATTCCAATTTCTAGTCTTGTGGAAAAGCTATTTTTCAACTAAATTTGACAGAAAAAATACAATCTGAAATACTGGGCAATAACACTGAACTGGTTCGGTCAAGTTTCCACAGTGCCTTATTCTGAATGGATATGGTGCATGGGAGTACAAAAGAACGACAGAATATGACTAATATTGGGTTGACCCCCGTGACTTGTTTGAATGAGTGAGGTCAGATGTACACAAGTGACATCAGTGGGCATGGAGAGACAGGCGGCACTCCAGAGACCTTCTTGCGCTCTAAACGGGCATCACACACACTAATGAATTCACATCACATATCTGAGTGAGTTCACGGCCAGAGGGAGGAAAAAATGCTAACAGCGCTGGTCCTCCACTAGCCCACTTTTTGCTGCGATCTGGACTGCTTCCATTACTGCTAGCCTCAATGCCAAGCCTTTCTCAAAAAACTTACAAAGTGGCTTTATTGGCAAAGGGAATTATTATTTTTTATTTAAACATGCAGGCTAGAACTGACAGGTTTTAATTTGTGCGTGATGTTTGCATGATTCTTCAAGCCCGACTGCTGAGGGAATATAACATGTCCAGTTCTCATTTTAACATCACACCTCCAGGATAAAAAAGATTTTGCATGAAGAAAATATAAAGACTGTTACTTCATGACACAGAAGCACTTCCCTGCCAAATTCAAATTTATTTAAAAATAAAATAAAAACAAAAATAGGGCATAATGTGTATATTAATATTCAGGGAAAATATTTGTATTAATATAATATTTTCATTTGGCTTTTTTTTTTACCAATGCATTTTCTGATACCAGTTTTCAATTTAGACTTTTTCTGAAAATCAGAATCAGTCTAACAGACTTTTTCCTGTAATTATTATTTAAAATAAGCACTTAATTTTACGAATTTTAACTGGCATTATTACATTTGTTTATGCGGACACAAATTGCCCATCACTTGAAAGAGTGTCTCACAAAAAAAATAATAATAAATCGAATAAAACATTAAAACAAATGCTTCAAACTATACTTCAGGCTATATATTTTTTTTTCTTCTTACATTCAAACAATAAGAATTTGCAAAGAAAGTGTGCTTAACTGCCATGAAAATAATGTCTATGCAAAACAATTTAGCAAAATATCTTTTGATTTTGTGGTGAAATACAGACCTAGACATGCTGGTGTGATATTTACATGTGTTTAATATCCCATAATCTCATCCCATTATGCTTCTGACTCTTAAATCACAGATCAGTGATTTCTTATTACAACAATAACTTTTATGATTAAAAACATCATCTACATAAAGAAACTAATAATATAGCAGTACTGCAGATCACAACTGTCAAACCACCTTTAGACCCGCTTCAGAAACCTACAGATCTGACATCTGTCAGACGTGCTCTGGACTTCAGGTATGACAGCTGAAGGAGTGAAAGGGCTTAGGGAGCTGTTTTCAACACACCCACTTACATATCAAACAGAAAGATTTAATTTATCCAGCACTGTCAGGCCACTACCAACCACCCACAATTAGATCTTTGTAGAAACTCACGCTTTCAGAGCTAAGATGTCTGGATCGGATTATCCGCCTTTATAGATGGGTCATAATAAGTGCTTTAAAAGCCGGGTCACGGTGAGGTTCTAGTCTGGACTCACAATGTTCACAGGCCCACTCTAACATGGCTTTGTGCACTTAGCTCTGAATAGACAGTGCCAGTACATAGATGCACAGCCTGGAATCTTGCTTTATGATCGTAGGGGTTGGTAAAACTAGGACATTAGCCATCCTCACCTCACCTTTAAAATAATCATCACTAATATGCATTAGATCGACTCGTTTTCGCTTGAGATTTACTAACCAGTGGTAAATCCCATTCAAAACGAGCCGGTAATGCATTTTACAGCGTAAACATTGATTTATGGTTGTGTCGCGCGCACACACACGCACGCACTCAATCAGGGCCTGGCCTCATCAACCCCGTGTGTGTGTGTGTGTGTATTTGTATGCGCCTACTGCAGTCCTCTGAAACACACATGCATGAAGCGCTTATTCTCACCTTCTTGATGTTGTAGATGCGCGTGAGCATCCCGATGCCGCGGTCGTTGAGGATCGTCAGTTTCTCCGCCAGCTTTTGCTGGCTCGGCTGCAGCGCGCCCCGAGACATGGCTCAAACGACCGTTAAAACGAGCTAAATCACAACCCAACGGATTCCTCGTGTAGTGTTAAAGGGTAAGGTGCCAAATCTAGTTGGGTTTTAGTGTTAAAATCCGCCCATATTACGGGCTTGAGGCGCGTCGTCGGGGATGTGTTTTTTCTAGGTGTTGCCCTGACGGCCAGAACGAGGCTGCTTCCGGCAACGACGTCACTGCGTCACGTGACTGGAGCTCTCCGCAGGACCCTCCGCCCCCCTCGTGCTGCTGTTGGAAAGATGCGGTTCGTGACCGTTTTTTTTACAGTCTACGTTCGTGACTGAAGTTGTTTTGTGAAGCTAGTTTTGAAGCTGAGTTTATTTGGTGATTTTAATACACACAAATGCAGATATATTTTTTTCCCCAACATTTTCATATTTTTTTAATCGCACTCCGGGGAGACCTGCTGATCGAATGCAACGTCAACAGCCCAAACATGCATAAGACACATTTTACAAATGTACAAATCACAGATGTTCGTATGAAAGTTTAGTCTACTAAATATAATTTACAAACCGGTACCATTTAATATGAAGTCATTTATACATGTGCTTGTTTAATGTGCGTGGCCAACTGGAAACAATTAACTATATCTCAACTAAAATGTATTAAAGTCATTAAAATGAACCTACATCATAAAACTGACCCGAGATTTTTACGCTGGGCTTGAGGAGTTTGACACGCGCTGTAGTCCGAACAAGTGATTCGAATCAAACGATTCACCGATTCGTTACCGTTTCGAAGCTTTGAAAACGCCGAACCTTATTTATTTATTTATCTATTGATTGTTTGGTATAACTTACATTTGTATTAGATATAGCCTAATTAATTTACGTTTCATCAACGTTTTCAAAAAGGGTTTCTGAAGAGTGAACTGATAGAATATTGCAAACACGATATTAATTAACCTACTAAACATAAGTTGCTTACTGTTGTTATTCATCACACTATTAGAATAGTCACAAATACATAGCAAATAAATAAATCATTAGTGCCTAAAAACTAAAAAGTTACTACTATAGACTACATTACTGTATAACATGATTTGAAGCAGGTTCGCATATGCAGTTACATTTCTCTCCTGTGGGTGTCACTGTTGTTTTGATCTTCCCCAGGTAATTATGCTGAGGTGCGCTAATGATTCTTCTCAGTTTTCAGGTAGTATCGAGGTCACAGAAATGTAGACGAGCATTAGTAGTGAGGGAGCAACAAACCGTCTCACAGCACAAACTCAAATTTAGAGCCTTTACATTTCTGCCTAGGACATCTCCACCGCAAATGTGATGCAGTCGCTCGCACAAGAAATAAAATCCTTCTCCAAAGCTAATTTGCGGAAACAATGCACCAGAGTTACGAGTTTGAGCGGCAGGCGGATTATTGAGACATGGAGAGGTTCCACTGTACAGGTGGTGGAGGAAACAGTTCAGCCTGAAACTCCGTGTGGATATGTTCAGGATAATAACTGGGATCTTCAAGTTGGATTTATCAAACCATATCTATTACTTGGTAAGTAGTTCATATTCTCATGTTTCTATTGTTACAAAAAAATTGATGATAAAAAATATTATGAACTCTCAGAATGTGCTGTTTGCTCACTTGGAATAGACATTTTAATCTTTATAAAATGTGTAAACAATGTTATGTATATAATTGTAGAATTATGTTTCGTTTATGTATATTTTATATGTAATTTAAACATTAAATCGAATGTATATTTAGCTTGTATCTAAAGCAAAATTAGAAATAAAAATAAAACACAAATGATATAAAACGTTATGAAAAATTATTCTCTATACATTTACACTCTAATAATGCTTTTTTAATTGTTTGGAATGTTATAAGTGTCTGATAGCAGGCTGTGGTTCTATTAATTCTATTCTATTCTATTCTGTTGTAATAAGAATTAATTTTTAACTATGTTTATTTCAAAGGGTCACAAGATGCAGCTCATGACTTTGGTACTTTGAGGAAATATAAGGTAATGTGAGTTTATTATTAGACCTATAGTATTTTATTATTAAATAACTTTGTTTTAAGACTTATAATGTTTTTCCGTTGATTTCAGATCACACATATATTAAATGTTGCATATGGTGTGGAAAATGCCTTTCCTGACCTGTTCATCTATAAAACACTGAGTATACTGGATCTACCTGACACTGATATCATATCACACATCGAGGAGTGTGCACAGTTTATAGACCAGGCTAAAGCTGAGGTAACATTTGCCCTTTTTGTTTCATTGCATATTCAAGATCACATCTTGTGATTTCCAAGAATGTTTTTACACAAATCTTGCATTTTGCACAATGTAGCAGCAGCGTATGGAGGTCTTGCAGCATTGTAAAAGAAATATTTGATTCCCTCAGAGTAATTTCCTGAGTGTTGGGCTTTAGCGCCTGGCCTATGTGATACAGCACGGTCATCCAATGGCTAGCTCCTCTATTCTAGGTAACCGTGTGGCGTGCTGAATAATGGATGCTGAGTTTTCACAATGCATTATTTAGCGAGTTGTAGAAAGATCATATCACTAACGGGCCATTGTTTGTCATACAACCTCTTTACTAAATAGTGTCGCCAGTCACCCTTAACCTGACACTGCCTCGTGATTCAAATTCACTAAGGTTTATGATTACATTGGCTGTTGGAAATAAGTTTCCATTCCTTTGTAAAACGAGTGTAGGGCCTCCTGTCTCCTAATTTAGTATGTCGTCTATGATGCAAGGTGAAACAACAGCTCAGCTAATCAAATAATGTTCTTCTCAACTCGTCGGAAAGTGGTTCTCTCACCCGTAACTTGCAATTTTGTAATTCCTTGCAATTAGCATAGGATTAATTACATGCTTTATAATGGAGTATGTAATGATGTGAAATTAAATGCCTCCACTGAGGGATTCCAGTAGCTTTTCTTTAAACTATTTATTTTCTTGCCGTTTCACTGAACAATTGGTTTCTCTCTCCAGAAAGGAGTTGTACTTGTCCACTGCAACTCTGGAGTTTCACGTTCTGTTTCGGTCGTCATTGGATATCTGATGTTGAAGGAAAATCAGCCTTTTGGAGACACGTTTGCGCTGGTGAAGTCAGCTCGACCCGCCTCATGTCCAAATCCAGGTTTCATGGAACAGCTGAAAAAGTTCAGGCCACAGGCTGCTACACAAGCAAATGGCTTGATTCATGATTGAACATTGTTCTACAGCTGCATCAATGCAACAAAATGCAATGCAAAGAAATAGTTCACCCCAAAATGTTAATTCTGTCATAATTTTCTTTTAAAGCTGGTTTTCCATTGAACACAAATGGAGATATTTATAGAGAATGTCCTAGCTGCTCTTTTTTTATGGTGAAAGTGAATGGGGAACATGAAGACCTTATGAGAAAGGTCTGTAGTAGAGGATGACACGGGAGTGGTTTTTCACTCCTGTCCCGTCCCACTTCCATAGAAAGAAATCCTGTCCCGTCCCACTCCCAGAACGAAGTTTAAAAAATAATCCCGTCCCATCCCGCTCCTGGTAAAATGACTCCCACTCCCATCCCGCTCCTGTTTAAAATGACTCCTGCTCCTGTACCGCTCCCATATATATACAAAAAGATGGCTTCTGGGATGGCTGGGTCTTGTAGTCTTGCGTTACATTGTAGGCGTATTAAAAGGAAACTATAAAATGGTGCATTTCCTTTTTTTTTTTCGTCTTTCCTATTGTTTGATTCCCGCTCCCGTCTGCTCCCATTAACTATTTTATCCTGTACCGTCCCAATCCCGTGATTAATAGCAAAGATGACTCCCATCCGAAAAATGCCTCTAGTCTGTAGCTGTCTATTCCTCTCACTAAGCTTAGAAATGACAAACAGTAATATCTGTTTGAAGATATGTAGGTGAGTAAATAAAGACAGAATTTTCTATTTTTTGGTGAACTGCCCTTTTAAAGCCCCCAGTGCTTCCATCATAGATTCATATATGGCTTTAGTTCAACACTTTGGAAATGTCTTATAGGTGCTAAAATGACCCCCACAAAAGTCTTATTTCAGCTGGAATTTTAAGTGAAATGGCTACACAAAATGTTGAACGTGAATTTAAAATTATGGAAAGAGGAGTTACTGAAATGCAGTACAAAGAAATTCCCAACATATTCCATTTTATGTGTATCCATGTGATTTAATTTACAGTTGTGTGATGCTTCGGTTTAATTTTAGGATTTCACATTCAAAACACTAATTTTAGTACCTCAATTTCATAATAAATTAGCTTAACATATCATATGCTTTAGGAATTTTTCCCATTCAGCAGGTGTCTTCTTTCCTGATGCTGACATCTTGTGGTCAACTTTTACATTTTGCATTATTATTGATCTTGTGAAATAATTTGACCCTTTTTTTAAAAATAAATACTTGGTTTTTAAGGAATAGTTCACCTAAGAATGAAAAGTCTGTCATCATTTACTCACCCTCGAGTAGTTCCAAATTAATTTCTTTTTTCTGCCTAAGACAAAGGAAGATATTTGAAAGAAAGTTTGTAATCAGGCTGTTTTGAGTCACCGCTGACTTCTTAAGTAGGAGAAAAAAAATACTGTGGAAGTCAGTGGTGACCCAAAACAGCCTGGTTACAAACTTTCTTTAAAATATCTTCCTTTGTTTTAGGCAGGACAAAGAAATTCATACAGGTTTGGAACTACTTAAGAGTGAATCACGACAGAATTTTCATTTTTGGGTGAGCTATTTCTTTATACTTTGATAGCAACACTAACTCATTTTGTCTTCACTTGATATCTGGGATGTTAAGCTATATTTGTGCAATAACTTAAATATCAAACAAAAGAGAGGGAATAGTTGAAAAAGTATTCCTGGTACATCAAGTCGTAGTTCAGTTTCTTTTGTAATTTTGTAATTTTAATGACATATTTTGATGTTTTTGTTCAAATTGCAGAGTTTTTTTAATCTTAGTATTCTTATTTAATCCTGTTTTAGACTGTTGTGATGTGTTTTTCTGAAGCTAGTAAAATGTCATCAATGCTCGTGAGGATGTTTGACGTGAAAGTTTATTTCACTTTTAGAACTTTCTGGTATTATCTTTGTGGTGTTGACTGAGCCTTGATTTTAAAGTATGGATGTGTGGAATGGATTGTACTGAATAAAATGTGTACATATATACAGTATACATATAAACTCATTTTTTTCTGTATGTTTTGTATAAACTATGTGTTTGACTTTTAATAAGACCAAAGTAAATTTTGTTCAGTCTACAAACATCAACTGGCCCTATTAACAACATTAGCTCATCTGCCTTATATTCCAAACCAGTAAATGTTCGCTAAAAATATTGAGTTTAAAATATTTCTATTTGATTGACAAAGTAGTGAAAGTAACATTGTGTGAAACGTTTTTAAAAAATATAAAGAGACATCACTTTCATGATGCTCCAAATCTTCTCAATATATTGTTTGATTGTGTCTTTTATTTTCTGTAAAGTCTCCACTGGTCAGAATAGACAGGGTTATAGCGCCCTCTGTGTTTATAATAGGAACGACACCTTCCAGCTCGCGCACGTCCGCCGATGGCGCTTTTTACTGCACTTACTGGACATTAGGTGTTATGGGTAAACTAGGATGACTTGTCTAGGAAACACAGGGAAACTCTTTGGGCAATTGTCGTTACTCCCATGTTGTTGATAAACTCGGGGATTTTCTTTTCCACATGGGAACGTTCTCTTCCAAGGTCTCCAGGAGAAACATTGTGACCGTGAAGCCTAAAGAGTCCGATGACGGCAGAGCGAACCGGGACCTGACAGAGAGCCAGACGCGAGTCATTAAAAATGCAGTTCAGAGGGTCAGCCGGGAAGTTCAGAGGGCGTCTGTCAACACCGAGGCAGGCAAGTGATGAGAGTTTCATTGCTGCTTTCAACAAACAGTCCGTGCTGAGGAAAAGTTTGGCACGGTCACTGATGATTTTGTTTATTAACTTTCAGGGTGGGTAAAATGATGTCAGACATTTGGTTACGGATATATGTTAGTGCATGTTAGGCTATATAATTACATTCTCTCTCTCTCTCTCTCTCTCTCTCTCTCTCTCTCTCTCTATATATATATATGTATTAAAATGTTACTTTAAAAAATGTTTAGTTTTTACACACAGGATGCTTTAGTGTAGCGTCTTCAAACCACTAAATAATAAGCATAAAATATATTGAAATTGCCAGATAGATAAATAGATAAACACACAAGTAGGGTCTGCAGTAGTAATTTATTATTGTATTATTATAGATGTAAACAACCTTAGAAAATATTGCAGAAACTGCCAGTGTTGTATTTAACAAGATGTGTTAGTTTCCGCGACTTTTAACTTGGCTACACAAAAAGAAGCGTAAGACACCTAATAAATCTTAATACAAAGTATTTTTTAAAAACTCAGGTAAGCACTTTTATTTAGATATTGACCCGCAGTTTGTTCAGAAAAAGCTAGATTCATTTTTTACAGTGTTATCATGCCCAAGCACATTTGTAGAAAACATGACCAACATAATAAAATTGGAAAGAATATCTTTTGCATACAGTGAATATGTACGGGTAAAATTTAGGGGTTTGTAAAAGCTGACTCTGTAAAACTCACTAAATCAACATAATTGTTATGGTTTTGTGAGATATGAGGCCCTTGGGATGGGCAAGCACTTTTTCCTTTGTACTATTTTTCACCAGAGATTTCTTCGGCAAAAGCTAGATTAAGTATTTACAGGGCTTTCCAAGCTTATTTTTAGGCAATGGAACCAAAATAGTGAAACTATTATATATTCTGTGGGTGCACTGAGTTTGTTGGACATTTATGGGCGAAATTTGACATATTCTTGCATGCATCCTCAAAACAACCTGTTGCCTTGGGAACCTATATTAGATCAGTTTCAAATTTCCCTTGGTGTACACTTGTTTAGGAATAAAATTAAATTTTAAATTGGTTGATTTTATGGAGGGAGTGTTTAAAGGGATCCTGTGTCGGACATCATGTTAAACAGGCTGTATATGTGGCCACATGCATGGGCTACACGTGCAAAACACTAGGTGAGCAATATGAATATTAATGCACTTCCAAGCATGACATGACATGGCCAGTATTTCACTGCTGTCTTTGTCATGGCAACCACTGTACAGTATTAAGGTCTTGTTTCTTTAGAGAATGCATTATAATGATTTGAATCTTACTATTTTATTTCAAGCCTCTTGGACGTAAAGGGGTTGAGTGGGCAGAACAAAGCCGGTGGAATTCATTACGAGGCCTCTCTGCTTCGTCGACTGGGATGCTGCAGATTGGGGGCTAATTTGCTCTCCGTTGTTTTGGTTGCCAACCGTGCTGGATGGCTGCGAGGAAAGCAATTAAAGATTTTGTCTTATAGCCAAATGAAGAGCAATTAAGAGGAATGAATTCAGCCTCTTTATTTCACAATCACACTGAAGAGCTGTTGGTGGTTAGATTAGCATAAATGCTGGCAGCGTGCTTTGTTCCCAGTGTTTTTCCACCCTTTGACCCCTAGTAACTTCCACACAAATATACTGTTAAATCACAAAGTACCTTCAAAATACAGTATGTCACATCTTGTTCTTAAAGGAATAGTTCACCCCAATATGAAAATTTGCTGAAATTGTACTCATACACAGGATGTAGATGAGTTTGTTTCTTAATCGGAACAGACTTGTAGAAATATGGCATTATATCAGAATGAGAGTCCAAACAGCTGATTAAAACATCACAGTGATCCAAAAAAATCCATCAAGATGTTTTTAACTTCAACACATTGCTTTCGGCTAAAATCCAAGTTCATAATCCATAGTAATGCTCAAATAAAATAGCTGTCTTGCCTAAATCAGGAGAGCAATATGCACAGATCAAATACTGATTATGAAATGTGTTGGCAGATTTTGACGTGACAGGACAACAGCAGATGAACAGAAGATTTCACAGGAGGAAGCATTGTTTTGGATCAAATTTTTCATCCATTACCATTAAAATGCCTTGATGGATTTGTTTCTAACAGGCGCACCTTTTCATTTCACAAGATTTTGATTAATGAACTGGAATGGTGTAAATTGCATGTGAATTATTGCAGTTTTTATCAGCTGTTTGGACTCCCATTCTGACAGCACCCATTGACCGAAGAGGATCTAGAGGAAGGTCATATGGCACCACCAGGCAAAACAAGAATCGTCTCCACAACTGCGCTGGCAGAAGCGAGGTTGAGTTACGGCAGTGGTTGTGTTAATTGATGTAGTGATCTATATTTTAAAGTGCTTAATTAAGTCTTTGAGTTCCCGCAATAGTGACTGACCCACGCCTTGTCAAATGTGTCTGCACACCAGCGAGCCTATGTAATGAAGAAGGCTTCCTAATACCTTCTGTTCATCTGAGACCCAGGGCTTGCGGTTACGTATCAGTTTTAGATTTATTAGGAACTCTTCCTGCGACATGCCTGCACTGTCATCATGGAAGAATAAGAGAGATGATTTATTTTTAAATTCAAAGACTATTCGTTGATTGTTACTAATAATTAGATGACCTTGAGTTTGGCCAGGACAGTTTCATTAGACCAATTTGCATGCTCATGTCTGATAAACATGCACATTATTTCTCGAAACAAACTGGGTTGTGGAAAGTGACAATTACATTACTGACAATCATCAACCTCCTCTCTTGTTATGATAAAAAGTGCTCTTTTAGACAATAGGCAGTGCTATTGTGATTCACCGCTGTGTTGTTTAGCCTCACAGTGATAGATAAAAGGATGCTACAATTTAGATTTGCTCTTTGTGTGACTTCCTCTGCTTTAAAGTTAGGATTTATTTGGAATTGAATAGAATGCATAAAATGGACAGATATCACGTGAATATGTATCCAGCTCATTAAAGCACAAGCGTCACTTTAATAATTGATAATATATTAGCTACATATACTTTAATTAATTATAATATAATCTTATATATTATAAAAATCTGTTTAAAATATATATATATATTTATAGTCACTTATAATAATTTTCATACTCGTTTATATCATAATTATAAATAGAATATAATTTACATGTACTACTGAATTACTTAATAACTGATCTTTAGCATTTACTCTTCTCTCTGCTGTCTATTTAATCTACCATATAATTGCCTACCCATACCATATAATTACAGTTACACCCATAATTTCTAAACAATAGCACTTGTACTACATTTAAATGGAAATCTCACAGTGGCATATTTACTATTGTTTCAAATAAAGATTTTAGCCACCAGGGGGCTCCCTTTACCCAAAATTCCTGAGAGTGTCGGAAATAAGAGGCCATCAGTTTAGTGTTTTGAGAAATGGCATGCATCTGAAAAGCATTAGCACTATTATCAGTAAGGCTCGTGTGGAGAGTTATGTGCTGTTTGAAGAATGTTCCCACATAGCTGTAAATCTAGGATGCCATTAATAACCCAGTGCAGCTCAAAGTGTTGTAAATGATAGTTTGGAAAACAGAATAACATAAGAAGATGGATCTAGAAAACCATGCATGTTTTCTTTGCATATATTATAGGCATTATCCAACTTGAATGGGACACAACAACATTGGCTCAACCAACAGTGTAAGTTTGGGGTGGGACTATGACAGATATGGACTCAGTGTGATGGCGCTCATTCACTGCAGAGTATCTATTGCTTTAGAACACTGATGATATTTTACCATCTGTGCTGCTAGTGAAGAAATTTCAACTTTAATTTTATGTTCCACCTCAAATTAATGCATTTATTATTATCCTGATTGCTTTAATCACACTTCTCAAATTCCTGTCTTCTAGAAACAAAAAAAAGAAATGCAAACCTGAATATGTGCAGAGCGAGACAGCGTCTTTGAGCTTTTTCTACAATCCAAACTTTAATGGGCATCAAACAAGCACACCAAAAAGGATTGAAAAGCTAGGTCTTGGTCCATTTCCTGATGGACTCCGTTGCTGTTTGACTGAAATAGGAATGCAATGCGTACCAAAGACATCTAAATGAAGCAAAAACAAGACATGGTGTCACGAGATGTGGCCCTAAAAAGGACTGAATCCTCAAACCCTTTTTTTATATGTTGTAGGTTTGGTGTTAAAAATGACATCATGAACTGGGACTAAATTTAATTATTTACATTTACCATCAAAGTATAAAGAGAACCAAACTGCACAACATGTTGTCAGTAAGGTGCTAAAATTGCACTGACATTGTGTCCAAATAATTTTTTTGTGTTCATTTTGGCATGGGCATAATAGCATGGGCTGGTGATATTTTGTAATAAAATATTTTGTACTATTCCTGAGGTCCCCTTATAATGTCTGTAAGATTTTTACATCAAAAACAATGATTTAGAAGAAATACACAATTTTCTGTCATGTTTTTACAGTGTGCATTCCTTATAATAGTGATGCTGCTGTTATTCAGGTCAGAAATGCATAAATACATATCAAACGATCTGTAATAATAGACAAAGCAATAGTGACCACATAATAAAAACAATCTTGACATTATGTATGTAATGATAAAGTCGGAAGCATGCGGATCCATGCGCAGAGGTTTATTCAAGGTCAGCAGATCAGGGTCACACATTGGCAGACAGGTATGTTCAGGGTAAGGCTTAAATCATAGTCAAGGTACACAGTCAAATAATCCAGGGCAGGTGGCTAAACAACGGAAAAGAAGAACAGTCCAGAATCAAACACAAGTAAACAAACACGGAAAGGAAATGTTCAGAGTTGGAATACAATCGCAATACTTCACACTGGGTGGATAAAATAGACTGGTATTTATACAGGTGTTAATGAGTAGTGGATTGAAGACTAACAAGGAACAGCTGTGAAGGAGAGGTGCATTCTGGGAGATTAAGTTCGGTATAAGAATGAGAGAACAGAGTAAACTGACATGAAGGGAGCGTCCTCTATAGGTGCTAGATGGCATAACCGGCTGGGAACGTAACATAGCCACCCTCTAAGGAACAGCTTCCAGACGGAGCAGGGCCGACAGATGGCTGAGACGCCCACCTGGGCGGAGTGGACAGTGGAGAAGCCCTCCAGGGCGGAGCTAATGGCAGAAATGCCCTCCAGGGCGGAGCAGATGGCGGAGACGCCCTCTAGGGCTGAGCAGGCCCTGTGACCTGGTCAGAGTAGGATGACCGTTCCAGGACTTCCTCGAGCAAAACCAGCTGACGTGACATGTTTTTAGGGAAGGTCTAGGGTTTTCACAGGCAGGTGAGAGGTTTGTGCAGCCACTGGCAGAGCCTCCCTAGCATCCACAGGTGAAATCGACAGCTCGGGTGGCTGTGCAATCACCAGCAGGTCCTCCCTACCTTCCATGGAAGCAACTAACACCCCCCAGAGTTGTGCAGCCTCTAGCGAAATCTCCAAAGACTCTACGGTAGAAACCGACATCCCTGGAAGCCGTGCAGTCACTGGTGGAACCCCAGGTGAATCAGGATAGTTGACCACCTCAGGCGGATCTGGCCACAGCGACTCAGAATCCTTGGTACACTCTGGTGGAGCTGGCCACGCCAGATCAGGATCATTGACACATTGTGGTGGATCCAGCCATGGCGGATCAGGCTCAAGGACTACAAGTGGCCCAGGTGGGTCGATAACCCATCCCACCCCTCCCCCTCGTGACCCAGGTACTGCTGCCCCTCCCCACAAATTTCTTGGGGAGGCTTCCTGCCTGTATCGACCCTGGTTAACCGAGTGCTTCTGGGAAGGGATGATCTGGGGACCACTCTTGACTGGATTCGGGGCTGGTACCCCATAGCGGCACTCCTAGCCGCAGAACTGCACTGCAAGGATTTAGTATGGTGCTCCTGGCCCTGTAATGGGAACCGACACTTCACACGGCTCCTCGGACTATGACTCGGGACTGGTACCCAACTGATGCGGATTAGGAACTGTGAGGATTTCACTCGATTCTCCTGACCCTGACTCAGGAACTGGACTAACCTCTCAGGGAAACTGAACCAAACAGGCCATGACTTTCCTGCCAGAGTCTGGGTAAGGTATAGGTTCGATGGTGTGTACCGATAGTTGTTGAGCGATATCCATCCTAGATCGGCGGTTGTCACAAACCTCGCAGGATCCTGGTGTGGCAAAGTATTCTGTAATGATAGAGTCGGAAGCGTGTGGATCCATGCGCAGAGGTTTATTCAAGGTCAGCAGATCAGGGTCACACATTGGCAGACAGGTATGTTCAGGGTAAGG
>JAUCNO010001888.1:5021836-5032854 GCA_032353835.1 Enteromius viviparus
ATTATATAAAGAAAAACTTTTATTTTGATGTGATTAATCATGATTAATCCGTTGACAGCACTAATATATATATATATGTGTGTGTGTGTATTTTTCTATCGGTCTGTCTATGAATCTATTTCTTTTGTATTATTTCTGGTCATCTGTTTTATGAAATCGATATATCCATTACAGTAATTGTGTCAGTGTGCCATCTGATTGACAGCAGTCTCTCTCTCTCTTTCTCTCTCTCTGTTAGATGTTGCGTGGCTGTTTAACAGAACACTAGTTAGTGTTTCAGAGCAATCAGTTTAATCAGTTTGCAGCCTTTTCATTGTAATTATGATTTCCATCCCGAGAGAGAGAGAGGGAGAGGGCAAGCGAGCATCAGTGTAAGTGGGGAGGGGCTGATGAGAGGATACTCACTGGAGAGCAGTGGGAGGAGCCTAGTAGTCCTCTTAGCCAATGGCACGGCGATGAGGTGGAGTCAGGTGGCCTCTGCATCACTCAGCATCCCTTCATTGAGCTCAGAGCTCGTCTCTGCTTCTGTCACGGACAAAGGATAACATCAGCGGTGCTTCATTGACAAACAGTCATATTCATATGCAGAGCTTTCTTGTGATTTTATCAGAAGAAGAGCGCTTAGGAAATGCAGCGATAAATGTGAGGTGACTGAGATGCTCTTTCTGAAGCGCTAGCAGCGAGAGAGGAGGAGGAAGAGGAAGAGGAAGAGGGGGAGGGGAGCCGAGCCGCAGAGAGAGAGAGAAGCAGAATTCCAGGAGCACCTGTTCCTCTGATATGATCATGGATATTAACGTCCCAGCTCATCGCTTCTATTTTCCACAGATCTACTGTGAGCCCGCCGCGCCGCTCGCTGACATCAAGATCAGGTATGTCCTCCTCGTCTCTGGATCCTGAATCCTATCGGAGCAGTAAAGACGGAAAACATAAGGGTAAAGGCCTGATTTACAGCTTCACACGGATCCTCTTTTGTTCTGGGGATCTCAGAGCCTGGAGGAGACAGACACGCTGTTACCATGGAAGCAGTTTAGTGCTGATGTGTGTGTGTGTGTGTGTGTGTGTGAGAACTAATGGATGCATGGAGTAATCTTACTCATCGTTCCAGTGATTTTAGTCTGCTAATCAGATTTGACCTCCACTGGGACAAGCGTAATGTCCAGCTGACAGCTTGACTGCAAAAAATGAGAGGATTTTTGTCTTGTTTTCTAGTATAAATATTTAAATTCTTGAATCAAGATCAATTTACTCTACATCTATGGGACAGTGTGTTTTCTGTTTTTTTTGTTTAGACAAGCAAAAATATCTGAAGAAAATGAATCTTGTTTAGTCTTTGAATTAAGATCATTTTTCTTAATCCATTGGCAGATACTTTTGTTCAAGCAAAAAACAAGACTTAACATCTTAAATCATTGTACTTGTCGTCAAGTAAATGCATCTAGAAAATGAGACAAATAATACATGAGGATCATTTTTGCTGTGCACTGACAAGAACTTTGGTGCACTCTTAAAGTTGCTTCATGATGCGTTTAGAAGAAGCTTTTTTGTCTGAATGGTTCCATAAAGAACCTTTAACAGCTGAAGAACCTTTCTATTTCACAAAAGCTTCTTTGTGTTGAAAGAAGGTTCTACGGCTTCTAAAAATGAAAAGAAAGATACTTCTGTAGCTTTATTTTTCAAGTGTGTGTAGAAACTATTTCCACTCAGAAATGTCACAATTATTACAAGAAAATTCAAGTAACATTAAATTAGACATACTGAATAGTATTTTGTTGTAAAACATACTCCAGTAATCTTTTTTACAACTGTCATTTAAAAATATTGTAAAATAGTATTTTGGTTTAGTGTGATGAATATTCCAGATAAACTACTGTGGATGAATGGTGTGGAATAATCTTAATTGGTAACATCTCCTCATGTGACTGTCATTCTTACCATTCACATAAACTGTGTTAAATCGAGTCTTCATTTGCACATGCTCCTGATGAGAGCATCAGTTTGCACTTTGCAGTCAAACACACACAGGTTTCATTCATTCTGGTTCAGAGTTAAAGGCTGCCTTTCTTTGGTTTAATGACTTTTGATGGTGACGAGAATATGGAAGCTCAGTCTAAATTAATGGGATGAAGTCGTAATTAACTTTTTTATATTTACATTCCGTGGCAGAATTAGTCTTGAGACAAATGTAGACATCCAGATGTGTAGGAGATTCTGTGGTTTAGATATTGCTGATGCTGCAGAAGCTGCTGCTGTGATGATCAATAATGAGATTATAAGTAAAGTATGGCAGACCGACGATGCTTCAGGACACTGACAGTTCTTAAAAACAGCTTTACCAAAAATAAGAATTAGCTGCATTAGTGTCTCAGCAATGGATGTTCTGCAGTGAATGAGTGCGGCCAGTATTACAGCTGATAATAAAATAATAATCCACATCGCTCCATTTCATCAGTTAACATCTGGAGAAACTTTTTTTCAGAAATGTTTTTGTAGGACGTTTTTGTAACATTTTTTGTTTCAGAACGTTCAGAGAACATTCAGAAGTAACATTCCCATAATGTTTGCTTAAATTGAATCTTCCCTTCATATTAACATGACCATGAACATGAACATGGAGAAAAAAAAAAGAAAGAAAAAAAAAAATATATATATATATATATATTTTTTAACATTCATGAATAGTATGTTCAACTTATTGGCACTGAAAGCGAAAACATTTTTAGAATATATTTTTTGCTTATTGGGTTTGTAATGATGAACATGTATTTTAGCCAGAAGCAATGGTTTGAAGTCTCCATGCTGGTTTAGTTTTATCTTTTGTCTTCTCCAGATGAACTGGAGTGGTGTGGATTATTGTGATGTTTTTATCAGCTGTTTGGACTGTCATTCTGACGGCACCCCCTTCTGGGCAGCCGGGAGGTTGGGGTTGACGTCTACAACCACAGGATCGGAGACAGTGAGAGCTGTGAGTTGGTCTCTGATCTCTTGAGCAGGTTGATGTGGTACAATTGTTTGGGGGGCCCTTTGCCCAGGCTGACAAACTTTATAGGTGCCGGACCAATTTTCTCCAACACTGTATATGGGTCTTGCCAGGACGCCAGGAATTTGCAAGCAGAGTTGGGCACCAGGGCCGAAGAGCACATAGGGGATCATGAGGTCCCAGTCCTTCCGGTCCTCTGTTGCCACTCGTCTCAGCATTTGCTTTAAAGTTTGGTTAAGCCTCTCGACGAAGCCATACATTTGCGGATGCGCAGAAGCCTGCAGAGGTCAACCATTAGCCGGGACATGAAGCCTTTACCTTGATCGGTCAGGATCTCTGCTGGTATGCCGACTCGGCTGTCCAGCAGAAACAGTTCCTGTGCGATGGCTTTGGCTCTGCAGAGGGGAACTACTGCTGGGTATCAGGTGGCTTAGTCGACTATGACCAGGATGTGTTCATGTCCACAGGCAGACTTCGGCAGCAGCAGCACAAGGTTCCTGATGTGTTCGAAGGGCATCCCGATGATAGGTAGGGGTATGAGTGGACTGGGGGGAGGAGTTCTTGGCAATGTCTTTTGGCAGGTTGGGCAAGCTTGACCTCAGCGTCCAATCCCCGCCAGTGAAAACAGTCCTGAATCCTCTGGGTGGTGTTGGCCACCCCCAGGATTTGGGGACGACCAACAACATCTTTTCCTCTCCCTGTTGCTGTGCAACACAGTAGAGCAGACCGTTCTTTAGAATGAAGTGCGGAAGAGGATGGGGACCAGGCTGAGTGTCCTTGCCCTCAATGACCCGGACTTGGATCCAGCTGTGCTTCAGCCTGTCGTCCTCACGTTGTTCTTTTGCGAAAGAGCCCCTCCCGTGACCTGCTGGAAGACATTATAGAAAAGGTTAGTATTTTGGGAGGGGGACTCACCATACCTCCTGCTGTCTGAGGCCAGGAGTGCCATCTTCAGAGGCTCCCTCGGGGGCTGGCAAGCTGCATCGCGGAGGTGATTAGTGGGTCGAACCCTGACCAGTCCCTTCCCAGCAGAAGTGGAACCGGAAGATCTTTCATCAAAGAAATGGTCAACCTGCGGGTAGGTACTTGTCGTGTGTCACCGTGCATACAGGGGAACGGTGGCGCTCTCTCCCCAGGCAGCATCCACCAGCTTAATGGCCTGAATGAGCTCATAAACCGTCTTGGGGTTCCACATTCCCACAGCCTGATGAGAGTTTCGGGGCAGTGCTCGCTGCAGTCGATGCATGACGAGAAGTAAGCATGTTGGGCTTCACTGGTTAACAGTGGTGCCAACATGCGTGCCCAATCATCTCTATGCCAGCCTTTCCCGATTGCGGTCATTTCGAACATCTGTAGAAACGTCTCAATGTCATCATACGCCATCAGCTTGGGAAGCAATTTGGTTGCTTCGGTCTGGGATCTGGTAGTGGAACGCATTGTGCGCTGCTACTTCCTGTTCTGTTTCCCCTTGACGAGTTGCCAAGTGCTCAGCAATTTGTTGCTGGTAAATGCTAACCTCTGCTAGCCATTGAAGGACGTCTTCCATGATGGGGGAGGAGCACACACCTGTTCAAGAAACCGGGAGACACAGAGAAAAAAACGAAATTAGTGCGGTGATGAGGAATCGCTTGTCGGTGATTCTTCACTGCACTGCCTGCATTCTCCACCAGTTGTTGTAGGTGGAAGAATCACATGACAAGGATATGCAATGAAAGCCCCGGAGGGTGGATTTTATTTGCTATAGTAAATAAGTGTAAGTGAATGAGAAGGTAGCCGGTGCTCCAGTGCTTGCGGGTTCTTCTTGGTGCGGGTGAGTAAAGTCTTCCTGTGTGGAGAAGGCCGGTCAGTTACGGGCTGCTGTATAAGGGCAGGAGGAGAGGAAACATTCGCGGCTTATGTAGCCAGGGCCTGATGAGCTGCAGCTGTGACCGATCAACCGGAGACAAGGAAGGTATTCATTGTCTGTTTCCAGAGCTATACTGATGATTACCCGGGAGGCTCTTCATAGCACATTTACAGCTAATATTCATTTTTAGATTTCTTCCTTGTAAAAAGGAATAAAAAGAACAGAGCTATAAAATCAACGATTTCTTTCGTAATTTGTGATTCATTGCTTTTTTCATGATATTCATTGATAAAAATGTAGGTCAGTGAACTGGAAGAGCAGATCCAGTCAGAAGAGAGACACAGACAGTGATGCTGCAAGCTTTGAGCTGCATCCCAAAGGCTTCTGGGTACCATGGAGATGTGAGGCTGCTCGGCATCCCATAGACACATGCTAGCCAGGTCACCATGGCAACCACGGCACAGCCCGTGTCTCCTCTGATACAGAGTGACAGACTCAACAAACGTAAAGTGTGTGTGTGTGTGTTATGCTGCAGATGCACATCTGTGTGGTACTGACACGGCAATTGCTACTATTCCATGATTTAATTCACAGCACAAAGCAGGTGCTCAGAGTCAGACGGCTATCATTCATTTGAACTGCTTTCTTTACAGATTCCAGTGGATTTAATGCTAAGACCATTCCTGCCATGGAAATGAAAAAAACTTTAAAAAGGCAAATTTTAAATTTAAATCTCACTATTTAGACATTTTGTGAAACTGAGATATAAAATCAGAAATTGTGAGTTTGTATCTCATTTCTGAACAGATGTAACAGCTGTAAAGCCGCTAAATAAGGTATTAAATCATTTTCTGTTTAGATTCATCCCTAGAGATTATGACAAGAGCTCAGCAGATTTACTTTAAACCAGATTCTGTTTTTATTCTTATGGAGAATAAATGAGGAGCAATCCTGCTAAATAACACACAATACTAGCAGTAAACCAGCAGTGAGTTCTGGTTTGGGTCTGTGGTTTAGCTAGTCCAGATTCAGGGGTCAGTTTAGTCATGTTTATTTCTATAATGATAACAGATTATTACGGAAGATTTTCACAATGGCATGAAAATATTAATAATTGTGTTAATAAGTTCATAATTACAACATTTTGTCTCACAATTCAAACTTTCTTCTCAAAATTCTAAATTGTGAGATACAAGCTAATTATTAATTGCATTTCACACTTCTGTTTTTGTTTTGTTTCATATTGTTTCATTTCCACCATAAAATACAAAAATAAACAATTCTAAATTGCGAAAAAAAGAGGGATATATTTTTTAAATCTGTCACTCATAACTTTTTTTCAAAGCAGCTTCACAGTAAAAAAAGGGAAATAGCAGTGTTAATGCTGTACAACTTTACTGTCCTCACAGCTCTGTTATTCACAGTAAATGCTGATGATGAGCTGTTCTTTATTCAGGCTCTGCTCACTTCTCTGTGGTTCTGGATTTGTGCTCCAAACCAAAAGTATGTTTTCTGATTATGTAACGACCAGATTCATATTCTGTGGCTCTGCTCCTCGTTCTGCGTGTTTCTTTGTCTCAGGCAGTTTTCAGCTGAATCTCAGTGTCTGATGTGTTTATGTGCTGTGTTTTTCACCTGGAGGAGGATAAAACTGGTGAAAATTACACTTTTTTTTAGATTTCATTTAATGTGTGTGTGTCATTTGAGGTCATTCAGTCTGCTGACTCAGCAGATATTTTTATTATTTTCTATTGCTTTTTATAAGGCTATATTACATTATAAGACATTTTTTTATTGCATCTGGATTAAAAATGCAAATGAATGATGATAACTGCATGCCACTTGCTGAATTAATCATGCACTGCAGTCTGAAACATTTATAATTGCTCTCCGGCTGCATGCACGTGATGACTGATGCATTCACAAATAAACTGCCCGAGCCCCTGCAGTGCTGCTCTGTGCAATTCTGACATTGATGTTCATGTGCATTCACTCGGTCTGACAGGAAGTGAAGGTCACATGACTGCCAGCGCTCTCGGTAGCTGTTGTGTAGTACAGCGTTTACTGCAGCGTGATCTACAAGATGAACAGTTTTCATGCAGCTGGATTAAGAAACCAAAAAAAAAAAACCTACACGTGTGTGTGTGTGTGTGTGTGTGTTAGAGAGAGAAAGAGAGTGTGTGTGAACATGTGATGTGTGTGTGTGTGTGTGTGTGTTTTTGCTCTAAACCTGCTTCTAAAATCTAATGAACGTCTCATTATTGAAGTGCTTTGCTCTGATAAGCAGAAACTCTTGAAAGCACAGCTTGTGAAATGATTTCAGCTGACAAAGTCTTCACTGATGGTCATATATGTTGCATTACATCATTATACTTTTATCGCGTGTCGCAGCATTTTGTTGCGTGAAAGATGCTGCGTGGAGCGGAATATGACGTCTTTATCCTTTACTCCATTCAGACATGGTTCAGTTCACCGAGAATCATCCTCCTGTCATCATTAACTCTCCCTCACAGCACTGCAAACATGTATGACTTTCATCTTTTGTGGAAGAGCAAAAGAAGGTATTTTCAAGAATGTTTCAGCTCGTCCATTGTATTTTTTGTCCATTCTGTGGAACCCAAAATGGGTTGGTTGCTCATCCTCTTCATCAGGGACTGTGTTTGAGCAGACTCACACACTCACACTCGTACATCTGAACTCATAGCAGAGTAACCGCATCTCCAGCGTGTTCAGCCCACGGCAACGCTTATAATTTTAGAGGCAGTGCACAGATGGGCTTTTTTTTCCTCATATTCAGTGCTGATCTCAGACTCTCCTACGATTCAGTCTGTTTCTCGTGTTCTGTCCTTTAATAGAGGTAGACCGGGGCAAGTTGTCACGTTCTCTAGTATCGCTGAGGTTTTAATTCCGTAATCCAATCACACAAATGCATGTTTTCCTCCAGCAGCGGTTATCTGCTACTGTTTCAGACAAACAGTTTTTTGTGAATTCTGTTATTAAAACTGGCAACATATTTTAGCTTAAGTTAAAACGATCTTTAGATGTTTTAAAGCAAACGTGATTGTTCTTCTAGGCCAGTGGTTCCCAACCTTTTTTAACTCATGGCCCACTCAGCCAGACACATATGTTTCCGAGGCCCACTGCAAAAGAATTTAAACGATCCCGCTTTTTGTGTCGGGTTAACTTAGTACTAGGAAGCAAGGCTGTTAATTGACTTTATTGAATAAACTGGTAATGTATTGAATAAACAGAAAATATGCATAACAGATCAGCAAACTAGACATGTTTTATTATATTAACAATATTACAATTAATATTACAATTTCTGTTAATATTAATTGGCGGCCCCCCTGCAATACCGTCGCCCACAGGTTGAAAACCACTGCCGTAGAGCATCATCTTTTAGTTTGATTCTTCATTAAAAATAATGCTTATTCACTTTTTCTTGCCATTTAAATCAGAAGGAATGCAATGAAAACAGAAAATATATAAAACATTACTACTTCAATAGTATTTCAGTGATGCTAAAATAGCCATTTGGAGCCATATGTTTAAAATGTCTTGATATATTCTGCATTCTTTTCCATTCACATTTTTAACATGTCCTGTTTGAACTGTACCTTTTTTGAATTTCCTCTGAAGTGTGTTGGAAACTGGAAAAATACAGAAATTATTCAATATCTTAGCTTATCTTCCCTATATTTATCTGTCACTGAACTTAGTGGCCACCATGAGAACAGCTCTAGGCTTTGGGCCAGGTCAGATCCATCCCCCTCTCCTTAGAGTATAGTCTGTCATTGCTCTAAAGATGGGAGTGTGATTGTTACTCACGGATCGTGTCAGATATAGCATTTGACATTTGAGCTTATTAAACCAAGAGAGGAACATCTACTCACCTTGAGATGATCCTTGATAAAACATTCATTAAACTTATTCTATTGCGTTATATCTGTTCCCTTAAAGGTCATGTTCTGTAAAATAAAAGACCTTTAATGCATTATTATTATTTTTTTTTTAAATAAAACAGGATTAAGTCAAAGGCCTGAGCATACCTCCAAGAGTAAATTAGACAGGCGGAAATGATAAGAAACGCAAAGTGAGGCCCAATCAACAACACAAAGGCTGCCTATCCATATGAGGATGATTTATCCAGCCAGGAAGAGGAAATTGGGCTCATTGTAGCGTATGTAAATCCGGATTTATTTCCTCAATAAACCGGTGAGATATAATGAAACACTCTTTCAATTGATTAATAATGCTAGGTGTCAATCTTCAAGCTTAAAAACAACATTGTGTTTTGAGTGCAAAATTTTTATGCTGCTTTCACTGTTTTAACACAGGTGTGTGAGCATGATTCATGCCTTTTGTCACAATAACTCATGCCAGCATTAGAAAAAATAGTTATATAACAGTTATGCAATGCTTAATTGTATGTGTTCAGACACTCTTGGTCCAGGCACATGCAACAATTTAAAATTTGCTTTTCAATCTGTTATTGATCAATAGGTTTCTGTTTTAGGTTTCTGTCAATGGCATAATCGTTCTTGCCAGAGTGACTCTATAAATTTGGACTAGACAATAATAAACATACAAAATGATTTTCCCGTCAGTATAAAATTAGGCAACATCATGAATATGAAATGATTGCAATATGGTTCTTATTTGGCCATTACATTTGTAATTAGACCAAAAGGAGAGTGCCAGGACAGTAAACAGAAGTGGTGAGTTAATGCTTTAATTGATTCAAGTATTTTTATTTAGTTTTTTAAGATGGTTGGTTTACATGTATTATTTATTCATGATTCTGAATAGAAATAGATGATAGGAAAATACACAAGTCAAAAGGCAAGGCATTAGCCTGCATCAAATATAGCTGCAAAGCCAGAGCTGAAACATTTGCAGTACTTGTGGTTCTTAAGAATAAGCACATCACACAGACCCCCAAATTATACATAATCAAGATAAACAAAACCTGACCCTCGGCCACAGCAGCTGCTGCTGAGGAAATGAATTTTTTCTTGGTTCTCTTTTGCCTTACTAAACTAGCAGCTGAAACAGAGACTGAGAATGAATCACGTTTTGAATATTGAATATATTTGAAAAACAGTCTAAGATTTCTATCTATCTATCTATCTATCTATCTATCTATCTATCTATCTATCTATCTATCTATCTATCTATCTATCTATCTATCTTTCTTTTTTTCTTTCTTTCTTTCTTTCTTTCTTTCTTTCTATCTACCTATCATCTGTCTGTCTAACGCTTTATCACTCTATCGCTCTGTTGTTCATTCTGTTGTTCTATCTAACATTCTGTGTATCATTCTGTACTGCATAACCAGTGCTTGACCATCAGATCAGGCAGATGCAGTTTGTTACATGACTTTTGAGTCAGCGTCAGTGAGCAATGAGGCCCATGATTATAATGACAATATATGAGCTTTCCAATTAGAGCTCTATTTTTGCACTGGCAGAAGTGAGGTATTACATCCCTAATGTGTCATATTTTATTCAAGACCTACATCTACTTTGATAGATACCTTCAGCAGAAATGTAGTTTAACTTCAATTTCAGAGCGGATGCCATTAATCAGACATTTGACAAGGTGTAGTATATTTAGACAATTATATTCCTGTCCTGTTCTATTAACAAAGAGAACCTTTTCATCCATCAAGGGTCCTTAGAGGTCTTCAGTGTTTCACAGCATTTTTGGTCTGAGTCTGTGTCATATCTTTCTGTGTTTACAGTCCTGTTGTGACTGTCCTGTTAACTACTGTAGTTTCACTATGTGGTGCTAATGGTGGCTATTAACACATGCCACAGCAGCTAGACACACAAAAATATAGACTTTTCTTTTTGCACACACACACTCAGATGCACAAAAGGCCTGCAGGAATCTTTGACAGTCATTAACGTCTCTAGCTTGTGTGTGTTTGTGTCTTAAGCACCTCAAATCTGTTAATCTGAAACAGATATCCAACTTTTTCTTTTTTAAAGTGCCTTTATTATAGGTTATTAAAGGTTCATATTTTTTTCATAAAAGGTTGACATACATAAAAGGTCAAAAACATGTAAATTTTCTTATAATGTGTATCTCAGTCGCTTTGGTGCATTTCTCCCAACAGTACTTACATTTGCACAACAGTTAATGCATTTCTCAAAACAATTAGTCATGTGTGCACATCATAGTAGCAGT
>JAUCNO010001888.1:5060865-5091244 GCA_032353835.1 Enteromius viviparus
GCAGTATAGCATTACAAACAAGTTGTGTTGCATTCCCAGTCCTTCTTAAGCCATACAATGTCCTTATGCGAAGGTTTTAATCACTGAAAATAATCCCGCTCTGTTTACTTGCTCACATCTCATTCAAAAACATATAATTTAATCATGACGATGAAATTTACATATCTCGTGTCGTCATGTATTGACTATTGGCCAAGCGTACTGAAGCCCGGGTGGAGGCAAAAACTCGGGTCCCTGTATGACCACAGAAGAAGCTTGGTTTGCATCGTAAGCAGTAAGTCAGACCTGTTCCCAGTGCGTGTTGGACTTCATTACTTTTCCTGGACAGGATTTCTAAGTGCAGCCGATGATTTCTATGAGCTGAAGGGAGTCTGTTTTAGGGACCACGGGATCTCATCTTTGCTTTTTGCAGATGATGTTGTCCATTTGGCTCCTTCGAACCAGGACCTACAGTGGGCACTGGGGCGGTTTGCACCCGAGAAATCAGCACCTCTGAGGCCATGGTTCTCAGTTGGAAAAGAGTGGCTAGACCTCTTCAGGTTGGTGGGGAGTTCCTGCCTCAGGTGGAGGAGTTTAGGTATCTTGGGGTCTTGTTCACAAATGAGGAAAGGATGGAACTAGAGATTGACAGATGGATCGGAGCAGCTTCTGCAGTAATGAGGTCGATGTACCGGTCTGTCGTGATAAAGAAGGAGCTGAGCTGCAAAGCGAAGACCCGCTGCTCCTCCACATCGAAAGAGACCAGCTGAGGTGGCTCAGGCATTTGTTCCAGACGCCCCCGGGGAAGACCTAAGATACGCTGGAGGGACTATGTCTCTCGGCTGGCATAGTGTTCACCCGGAAGTGCTGGAAGTGTCTGGGGAGAGGGAAGTCTGGGCGTCCCTGCTTAGACTGCTGCCCCCATGACCCGGCTCTGGATAATCAGAAGAAGATGGATGGATGGATACCCTGTGCGTCAAAAAGTGACGCCAAAGGGTTCTGACCAAGGGGAAATGATTAGGAAGTGAGAATGTGTTGGATTCACACTAATAACCAGAAAAATAACAATGCTACTGTGTAAAATTAATCAGTTATAAAAGATTACAGCTCAGGTATAAGCAGCTCAACAAATTACAATAGTGTAATTATTCAGTCCAAACCAGTTCAGTGTTGATTAAATCCAGTTCACTAACTTTGTCAATGCTGAGTTTGGAAAGTAATGTTGTGTGCGACATTAATAACAGCAAATGCGTGTTTATTTTTTTATTTACTGTATTTTTTTTTTTACCATAGCTAAATTCCTAAAACTTTAACAAAAATCCTAGACATATTAAGGGAATAATAACCAAATAATCATTCATGAATATTATTTGCCAAAGCATTCAATAGAAAAAGTGGCAATGCATTTTCTCTCACACACACATATACACACTCAAAGCATTACTGACTCTGAAGAGCCCTGATGCCATCACTGGCCCTCCTCTGTGTGGAAACCTCTGTCAAGCTCTTATGTGAAGGCCAATCAGAGCAGTCTAGTTCAGGTGAAGTGGCCCTCACACACCCCCACATTACTGCCTCTGATGCTAAACACTCGCCTGGCCTCAGTAACAGCCCCACATTTATGTAATGCACACTGAGAGGTGCTATTCAACAATGGCCTTCCTTCAAAGCACAGCTCTCCTCTATCAGTTAGGCGGACCTCAGTGTGTGCACTTCAGAGTGTCTCTGGAGAGGACAAATACATCTCTGCATCAGTATTCACCTCAGGAAACAAGAGTCGATCGGTAATTCATGTGTCAAAATCAGTCATGTCTCAAATGTGGGAGAGGTTTTTGTGAAAAACAGTGGTTACTGTAATTGGGTGAACCTCTCAAAATCTGTCAGGTACAAGTCCAGGTGACATTTTATCTCAAATTCCACAAAGAAATACGACAACAAAGCCTTTCTTAAGGCTATTGGATTATTTATTACATTACCCGACCCCCTAAATTCACATAAAAAAAAGAAGTAAAAAATGTGCTATTATTGATAATGTCAAGGTAGAATTTATGTTAGTTAAAATGCATTTGTCCAGCATATAAATTCATTACATTAAATTAATGTTTTATTTAATGACCACTTCCTTTTTTAGATGTACTTTATGTACTTGCTCGCTTACAGTAATATACTGTTTATATTTTTTAGCACAATACATTTTGTTTATTTATTTATCTATCAAGAATCAGCATCGCAAAATGTTGCATTGTTGTATGGCAGTTTCTACCTTTATCTGAATCTAATGAATAAATGCATAAATAAAATGTATTGTGAGTACAAATATATACAGCACACTACTGTAAGCAATGTCATGTATGCTTTAAGTATGCTCTAAAAAATGGTTGGTTGTTTTAACCTAACTTTAGGTCAAATATGGACTAACCCAAGTTTTTAGGTTAAAAATGTAATGTAAAAAAATAACAAAACACCCAAGTTTGTTGAGTTAAAACATTTATTATTTTTTTGTCCAAACACAAATATCAGAGCACATCCAAACATCTCAAATGCCCCCAAATCACCTCAGACGGTTAAATAAATAACTCAAAAGTTTTGAAAAGCTAAAGTTATCTAAGTGTATTACAGTAATGACAATTTGCTGGGAATTTGTCAAATAAAATAAAATAAAAAAATTTCTATTATGAAAAAAATATTATTTTTCTCTGCGTTTTAAATTGACATGATAGAAACATCTATTTATGAAATTCATTTGTAAATAAGATTGCACTTCCAATTTTGTGAGAGGATGCTTTGTAGTGTGAAAGGTATATTCAGTCGCAATTAGTCCTATAGTGTGAACTTAAATAGAATGTGAGATGACAGCTTAAGTCACCTTATAATGCAGAAGATAATCAATCCAACTAATTATATCAGCAGTGCTTTAAGCGCTGGGTGTTCAGCAAGCTGTCAGTTATGAATAATGTATGGTGGTCTGGTTGATTAAATGACTTTAAATGATATTGAGTTAAATTCTAGATGGCATTAAAATGATGGATCCTTATAGACAAATCTTTGGAAGTACAGAAGATATAAGTAATGTATCCACTAGAGGCCCCCATTAAACTGTCCCAATAAAGTTCATTCAAAGTGTTCACAAGCATTATGTGGCTTACTAAAAAAACATTAAGAAACATCCATGTTCATTTCATTGGCTTCTGTAGTTTGATGAGAAAACATAAACACCAATGAAATCTTTACAATGAACAAAATAGTGTAGAAAGATTATATCTAAAAGGATCCTTGGGGAACCAAGGATTAGGTTCTTGTATACTATGACTGCAAAAAAAAAAAAAAAAAAAACTTTCTGTACCTTTGTCTTTTACTGACAATGGCAAAGTTAACGTTATTTTAATGTGGTGTCAACTTATTTACACATGAAAACAACTGAATGGTTGTCTTTTCAAACACTGTTCTTGGTTTCGGCTACTGCAAAACCACTTCAGAGACACCAGAAGCTTGATCGTACTGACCTTTACATTAGAGCAACACTGTCTGTAAAAGTGTGAAAAGCTGGATGTGTGTAAGAGGCAGCATTGTGTCGGCCTGCTTTCTCTGAAAACACAATAGAAAAGAATAAAGCATAGTACACTGAGTGTCAAGTAGCCATCCAACAATTTCCTGCTGTGTTGTGTCATTAGCTGTTGAAGTGTAAAAGACAATGTATGAAACACAGGATCGTGAGACGAAAACACTTTCCGTCATTCTCTGATATAAAGCATTGATTCCACACAAAATGTGCAGCATTTGCATTTGTTTTTGTTGTGTATAAGTGGTAAAAAGAAAAAGCAAGAACATTTGTAGATAAAGTATCGATTGCACACATAATGTACTTCAAAACAAGCTAAAGGATCTTACCCAGCCAACAGGGAACATTTGAAGAATCATTTTTGCAGTGATGTTAATAGAAGGTTCATTCAGTGTCGTCTTTAAAAATGTCATTTTTATCATGTGTTTTTAAAACAAATCTTTATTAAATAAATGTTACTGCTTTTTTATAGAAAAGTAACATTCATGTGATATTTGCAAAATTAAAAAATAGTTCTGTTAACATTTGCATAATCAATTTAAAAACTGGACGTTTTGACCATTCCGAGAATAATGTTCAGAAATAATGCTTAATTATTAGCAAATTGTTCATAGAACATATTTGAGTACCCGCTAGTGTATGTCATTTCTGAGGTACACTAATTTACTAGTAAACATTGACAAAATTA
This sequence comes from Enteromius viviparus, assembly GCA_032353835.1. Taxonomy (NCBI): domain Eukaryota; kingdom Metazoa; phylum Chordata; class Actinopteri; order Cypriniformes; family Cyprinidae; genus Enteromius; species Enteromius viviparus. Next base: position 5,065,092 of record JAUCNO010001888.1, read on the forward strand.
ACATTTAACGTGTATGCATTCAGACTCTTAAAGATAAAGGTGCAGAACACTTTTTGGTTCCACAAAGAAACATTCAGACAAAGGTTCTTTAAAGAACCATCTCTTTCTTACATTTTTATAATCTGAAGAACCTTCTTTTGCAAAACATAAAGGTTCTTTAGATGTTGAAGGTTCTATATGGAACCCTTTAGACAAAACTTCTATTACATCATGACTCACCTTTATTTTTACGAGTGTATGCACATTTACAAAGTAAAATCATTCTCTTTTGGGAAAAATGATTAAATATCCTGACAGCTCATCTTGCACTACAACTTCTTGTTTGATGAAATGCTCAAAAATGTGATTAGCAATAGCAAATGATGGCTATTTAAAATCTGTTTGTTATTTAAAATGGCCTGACGTCTTAAGCCAATGGCAGAATGAGCCCATAAGCACACATTTTTTCATTTCGATCATCATGCTGTGTGTGTATTTTAAAACTAGCTGCTAATGCGAGAAAGAAAATATGACATCTGCACAGTAGACCTTCCAGATATTTGTGCATTGTGTTGTGTGGGCTTCCTGTCAACAGGTTCCCGTCTCTCAGGCCTCGTACCACCTCTCCAGCATTTGCTAAAACATTCTGGTGACGTCTCCTGGCAACTGAGTGTTTCCTGTTCTCTGGATCTGTATTCATTTCAAGCTGTCCAGAAACTGGCAGATGTTAACAAACAGACCGGCATCCTGTGAGCAAAAAGGCTTTAGGGTCTTCGGTTGTGATACTTGAGCTCGTTTGGGAACGTGTATCTTATTAATCGACTGTTGTCAGAGAGGCGACCGTGAGCATACCAGAAGTGAGCGTCTGTTTCTGCATCTTGTCAGAAATAAGCCACACACTCTCTTGCATGTGGTGAGAATTAATGCAGTAGTTTATTTTATTCACTTCCTATGCATGGCTATGATTTACTTGAGAGCCATTTACTCTTGTTCCTGGTGCGTTTAAGCAATGTTTGGGTTAGTGTTGGGTTTTTATTTAAGAAGACAGTTCATTAAAAAACAGATATTCTGTCATAATTTACTCACTGTTATGTCATAATGTTCACAGCTGCCCTTGATTATGTTAAATGTATCCCTTTGTGTTGCATATAAAAAGTAATTCACAACATAAGGGTGAGTAAATGTCGACAAACTTATTTACACTGACAGCAACTTAACATTATAGATACTCCAATGTTCAAATGTTCAAGGTAATTTGATTTATTTCATTACTTATTTAAGAAGAAAAAAAATTCAGAAAGAATGCAATAAATCGAGAGTAAGCACTTTAATATGATAAAGAAATTATATTTGAAATTAATTCTTAGTGAAAGAATTCATGATTTCAACAAACATAAGCAGCTCGACTGCTTCCAACATTAACAATAATAAGACATCAGCATATCATAACGATTTATGAAGGATCATGTTACACTGAAGACTAGAGAAAATGTAACTTTGATTTTCTAATATTACATTTTTAATCAAATAAATGCAGCCTTGTTGACCATTCTTTTTTCGGAAACATAAAAAAAAAAAAAATTCTGAAAGATGCCCTGCATATCATTAATTTTACCTGCAAGACAAAATAGAATTATAGCTTATTTTTTATTTCAATTGTAATAATGTTTCAAAAGCCCACAACAGCAGGAGAAGCACCTTCACAACCAACAGTACATGAACCTCCATTGCTAAAATTGCTGTCAGTGTGAATGGGGCTTCAGCTGGCAGCTAAACAATTTGTTTAGTGAACTGAAATACCAGAGCGCGGCACCATATGTGTGCCCAGAACAATAAGCCGGCAAGACAGCTATCTGCGGCCGTATTTAGAAGCCATCCAGTGATCTGAGCAATTTCCTGAGAGGAATTTAGACCATAATTTGTCCTTGCTTGTTTAATCTCTCTCTTTTCTCATTTTTTAAAAACCTCTCTAACTTTGTGTTTTACGTCCACCTGATGCTTGATTAGATCATGACCCGGAGAGCGAACGGCCCCCCGAAAAACAATTTTGCTTGAAAATGAAAGTGTAGCAATGCAATTACCATTTTCTCACTTTCAGTCTTGCTTTCTTACAAAGGCTTTTTTTGAGTGAAGAATAAAGGAAGTACATTCATGATAATATGTCATCAATGCCAACTGTCCTTTATCAATTATCACTTGCTATCAAGCTTCAAGGCATGAAAAAGCTGGCTGTAAGCGATAAAAGAAACAGAAAACAAAACAAAAACCCATTTATTCTTGATATCAGTGCTATCCGCTCGTGCTCACGTATGATGGTTGCTATAGCAACATGAATCACAGTGTGAGGCTATAAGGTTAAATTATGATTGCTTTATCAGTTTTAGATCAGATGAAAACTGCTATGGCAGGCAATGGAAAGAAAACAAACAGTCGTTTGCAACTAAATGCAACACATTTTTCATTGTTTTTCTTTCCATGACACCATCTCAAATTTTCAGAGCTAAATTCAAGTGTTTTTTATTTTTTTTCATGCAAGTTCTGTGGTTATATTAGTTTATTTGCAGCAGCAGTATTTCTTACATGTTTTCAGCAGCATGTCTGTCAATGTTTTGGCAGTAGCAAAGACCAAACACAATAATATTATAATGTATGTTACCGTACTAAACTCACAGAGAGTCATCCTGACAGGACTACAAAAACTGGAAATGAATGCTTGCAATCTGATTACAATTCATTTTTGCATTGCTTGATCAAATTTATTGTCATCATTGCCGTCATGTTTGATTTGACAACTACAGCAGATGAGAATATTTACAGTGAATAATGACCTAAAGGTATAGTTCACCTAAAACCAGTTCCAAAGCTGAGTTTCTTTGTTTTGCAGAATAAAAGGAAAATATTTTGAAGAATGTGTGTAACCAAAGAGTTGAGGGTAGCCTTTGACATTCTTCAAGATATCTTGTATTTTGCTCAACAGCTGAAATAAATTCATACAACAAACAACTTGAGAGTGAGCAAACGATTACTGTAATTGTACAAATTTTAATTTTGAGTGAACAATGCTTTTAAATTGTTGTCTGCTTGCAGGTCACATCAAATAACTTCATAAAATCGAGTCAAATTGAGTTAATATTTATTGTTTATCCTTTAAAAATGGAAAAAATGTAGAAAAATATACAATAACAGAAATGTCAGTACAAGATGACAGAATAAGCATTTTGTGTAAAATATGTCTTTGATAGGGTTCCCAGATCAACCTTGTATTAAATTAGTAGAAGGAAAAAAATAGACAATTACTGACATAAAACTTGGTCTTTTAAGCAAGATTTTAATAATGTTTGAATTCATATTGACAAGTCTGAAATCTTGTCACATCTGTTAAGTCTTTACTAAGTCTTTGTTAAGTCTAGGAAAACAACTGTGACATTAATTAAATCTGAGTTATGACTTTTTCCCCGTAAGAAGCAATAAATAATTTAGGTTCAAAGTCTATTAAGATAAAACAGCTTTGTGAATGATGTTTGTATGTTTTCATATTCAAGAGCAGCTAATATTACCTCATATAAAATAATCAAATATTCAGTTAAAAGCCATCAAGGACATGTGTACAGAAAAACACAATCTGAACAGTCTTCATTTCGTCCTTATGTTGTATTTAGTGCCACTTTGTAGCGCAGAAATGATTTTATTTTATGGGCATTAAGAGTTTTTAATAAAAAGTTCCATGTTTACTTGAAATGTCAAATCAATCCTCATAATATCATCATCTAAGGAATTTCATCAAAAGAGCTGTTACCACTAGCAACACACTCTTTAGCCTCATAATGGCACGAGCAATGTAAAAGGGGTCTGAGTGATGTTTTCCTCAGCCTCCTGCGGGGAATGACTCATGCTTCCCAAGGGCTTTCAGTCGGGTCTCAGTCTTAACAGAATGTGCTGCAGACAAGCTAATTATCAGCATGTTAGCCTGCGCGTGCTAATTAATCCTACGTCATGCTGTCTCAAACTTGCAGTTTTGTGCTCCACTGCCCCACTAGAACAGTTCTGCCATTTATTTGCACATGAAGCGCAACACTGTTTCCATTCGGGACTCTTAGGGAAATCACATGACTGGGACTGGCTCTGAAGAGTGCAAGAAACATTTGAGATTTGCTACACTGATAGATCTCTCATAGCAAAATACCTATTTACATCAACTAACTACAGTATATGGATAATACATTTCTGTTGAGTAAACAGATTGATGATAGGCCTAATTGATCTGAGCTTAGGTATCTCAGGTGAACATTGCCAATATTGTCTAAAAATGATTTTTCCATTAAAAAGCATGAATTCACATTACAGTGGTCTGTGATCTTTCATCACGACCAAGAAATACAAAGTCTGTGCTAATTGTAAGAAAAAACTTTGACAAAGGGACTGAATCCAAGATTTGGTGACAGTATAGAATAACGTTTGCTTTGTATTCGGTTTAAAAAGATGTAAAAATTGCTACCTGTTCTCATGGCCTAAACGTACCTTGGTGCACTTTTTAGCAAAACATGAAATATGTACCAACAAGTACATATCACTGCAGTTTCCAAAAGAAATGAACCCTAGAGGCAGTAAACCTCTGACACCTTTTATTCCTTTCACACAAAAAGAGTTTCAATTAATCATGTGTAATTTTCACACAAATACTTATCATTAAAATGATCAGAATATCATGTTATGACTTCAAAACAATATTAATATGCTGGGATATTTGATAACTGATGCTATTGAACCAACTTGTCCTCCAATATACCCGTATAGGTTGTTTGTACAATAGCGGTGAAATAAGGCCCATCAGAGCATATACTAAAATTGCGCCCCTATTGGCAACAGAACATTTGCATATTAATGTTTTGTACTATTTTATTGGCCATGTGACTCCGGGTTGGACTAGCTTAGTTTGTAGAAAGTATTATAAATTCAGTTTGTAGTTATAAGATGAGACGAGGTCATGCGATCATGGGTTCTAAACCAGAGGACGCATGTGCTCATAAAACCCTATAAATCATGATTTTGCACAATTTTTGTAACAGGTAGGTTTAGGGGTGGGTTAGTGTGGTCATTCATTAAACCTAGTACAATATGTTTTAATCACAGTGAGATCGCTGTAAAAACTCTACACACCGCATTTAAACAAAGCACACATTTTGATTGGTAATGACAGTCATACATCATTTCATGAGGACAGACGCAATATAAGATAGGAGGAGCTCTGTATAGGATATGTCAATTCTAAACCTACTATATCAACGTAGTAAAAAAATATGCCAGGATTTACGTGTTGCACCAGTGTTTTAGTGGACATTTCTCTTTGAAACTGCTGTGAAATGTGGAGTAAGGCATGTAAAAACAGTGTTGCATAAAAAGTGCTCGGAGGTACATATTTTTATTACTCCAGGTTGGTTAAAGTTGTGATCTGCACCTCTCTTTTCTCATAGAATTAGAATGAAGAAAATGTTAAATCTTTCCTTGCAGGTTTTACATATAGTATCTGTAGTAGCCATAGGAAATCTGAAGGCTGGAAGCCAGGAGTGGAAGTAGTCACACTTCAGCAGTTTTGTGTGGGAGGTCGCAGGCTTCTGTGATAATGACACATATGAAGTAGTGCAGTGAGAAATCTCCCATAGAAAGGAAAAAATGGCTTTAATGTCTCAGTTGTTTCTCCTAGATAGAGAACAGACCAAATTGGTAGTTGCTTGCTTTCTCTCCTATGAAAACTCACTTTTCAGAAGATATCTCATTATACATAAACTGTGCTTTTTTTTTTTGCAAAGATACATTCGTTAAGATACATTATCCGTATTATTTTTCTATTTTTAAACTGTGCTCAATTTAATTTTGTGTTCTTTTACCATTTTCAAACTAAAATTTGCAAAGATGCCTTGTGCTATTAACTGTCAGAGATCTCAGTGTGACCTGAAATATTTCTCACCAAATTCTTTCAAAACCAAAGTATCTGAGATATTAGATCCATAGTAAATAAAAAAAAGCTTGGTACTGGGGCAGTAAAAGACAAAGGCAGGCAAATAAGATATAAAGTTGTCACTTCAAGTGTCCTTCCCCCCTAAGGATGCATAATTTGCACATTTTGTGCAAGAAACGTTAGGAGAAAAAGAGTACACGTCATTATCATAACAGAGCTCCTGAAACAGGTTTAAGCTGATTTAAGATGCAGTGGTAACACATTCGATAAAGACTGCATTCGTATTGTGGAACAAATGTTGTTAATCATGAGGTGATGAAAGCACTTTAGGACAGGAATGTTGCCATAGAGACCAAAAGTGCTTGTGGTGCAAGGCATTCGTTCAGCGTTGTACCTGCAGTTAATCTAGATACAAAGGTTGAAATTTTTTTATAAGACAAAAATACTATTCAAGTCAGAAATATAGATTTGTAGATGTAAATGAATGAATGTACACTTCTGTGATGTGGAGGGCTGGTGAACAGCATGCATAAAACTAGAAAAATAATAGGAAGTAAATGATGTAGTTAAAATCTTTCAACCTTCAATCATTTGATGAATTACTGACACTGCAAAAATAATATAATATAATATAATATAGAATAATATAGTAATAAGTATTTTGAATATTTGAGTATATGAAACACATACAAATCTTGAAACAAGATCAATTTTATTTAAAGCAACACTGCAAACGATTAAAACAAGTAATTTTAAATTGTAATACAATTGCTGTTTTTACTGTATTTTTAATCAAATAAATGCAGCTTTGGTAAACATTAGAGATTTCTTCAAAAAAACATCCAAATATTATTTTTTTATGAATATTAAATATGTTTTTGTATTAATGCACTTTTGTCCCCACATGTTAAAGTTTAGTTTAAGGTTTAAATTTAGTCTAAAATATGCCAGTGCAGTACAAAAATATATACTTATATTTAAAATATGATCTTTTTTCTGTATAAGATGTCAAAAAGATTATTTTCAAGTCTATAACTTCTACACAATCATCCCACATTTTTATAGATAATAGCATATCATGTTTTTGAGTGAACTCACAAAATGAACATAATTTCAATAAATAATAATAATAATAAAAAATACTGAAAAGAAGGACAGTGACTTAATTTATACTCAATATGTGTGTTGATAGACATGACTGATGGTTAGCAAATATGATGCATGTTTTGCTTTGAAATATCACATGAACGTTGCAACTTATTTGATTATCTAAGAGTTTTTGCTAAAATTGACATTAGGCACATTTTCAATTAGCAATTTCAATTTGCACAATTTTAAAGAGTAATGAAAATATGGCTTGTGTTTATATAATGAGTCAAAGAATTCATCTGCATGTTTCAGCCAGTTGAGGTCAATGTTGTGTTTTTGTGACCTGACTTCATCTGACTTCTCAACATAAATTTGAGAATCAGGTGCTATCCATTGAACATCCGATACATTATGCACACACACACACACACACACACACACACAAATTCACTCATAAAAATAAGTCATTACTATAATGCAGGATGGTTGTGAACTTTGACCTTTAATTAAAAAAACAAAACATAGATTTAAATTACATGCATACATTAAAGTGTTCGTGTCATGTGGCCAGGAAGAGCAGACAGAGCAACCCGTGCATTTGAGCTTTTAACATCGCCTCCAAGGAAGTCCAATAATAATCCTTTAAGTCTGTATTGTCCTTTTGAATATCTGCTGTATCCTGGATTGTGAAGTCTGTTGCTATAGATACAGCGGCTGGAGGCTTTCATTGGGTGTAAGACTTATCCTCCATCTTTGATCTCTTCATTGGCTACTCTCTCCTGTATTATACCATATGGATATGTTCAGTCATGTCTGTATGACTTTTTATATTTGGCAGAGGTAGCATTTTCCACGTTGTGGTGATTCCATCTCCACATTTACATTTTGGCTTTTAAAAAAACATCAAGGATTGTGGTCGGATAAGTTTTCTATACCGCAATCTCAGATATTTTTGGCTGCATATGGTATTGTGTACTGTTTCAAAAACGAACTTGCAGTAAGACTTGGTGTTTTCTTATGCGATTTGGAAAGTGGCAGATGTTTCTAAAGCTGTTGTTTTTGTCCATATATAAAACCTTACTCAGAAATGTATTGAAAATTATATTCATACAGACAATTATTTAAATACACTTCTTTGATGAGCCCATCATTTTTTTATGTTATTGCTTAAAATAATAAATGGATGTTTTTAAAATGAAACATCATTTTAAATAAATTAAAAATAAAAACAAAAACTTAATTTACACATCGGATTTTAAGACTTTTTTAAATTTTTTTCTCTCTTTGGACAACAATAAAATCATTTTGGCTTTTCAAAGAACCTTTCAGTTAACACATTTTCAAAGATGTGTTTCTTTGTGTTTAACATTTCACATTTCATAACAATAGCATTTAAAAAATCTAAAGAATCCTTTCTGTCCATAAAAAAAAAAATTGTAGAATTTAAATGTTATTAATGTACAATAAATGCCAATAATTAACCTTTATTTCTAATACATCAGTACTAGTAAGTAGCTAATGAATCTTATAATAAGAGGTATTTTTCATAAAGTTGTGCCTTGTATATTTTGAACAGTTGACAGACTGTGAACCTGGAGACATTTATGTGTTCTTTTTCAAAATTGTTTTAATGATCCAGCAAATGTAGCTGCCAGATACGTCTCTTTTTGATGTGTCTCCATCTGTGTCCATGCCGTTAGTCTCTGAGATTGACATCCCCTCTCTCCCGAAGATCATTTTAGCATTTGCAACTGTTCCTGAGTCATCTCTGGCTCGCTTCGGTTAAAGAGCCAAGTTCCTTTTGATTAAAGTACGAGAGACTCCCCTGAAGAGGTCATATCTTTCTTCTTTTCTCCTCTTCTTATCATTTTATGTTCTCCCTGAAGTCCACTTATTATGTTAGCAACGTTTTTGTAGTGCCAAATACGGTCAGTATTTAGTTTTCCATGACAATTTTCCACTCTCTCCCTGACCCTTTGACTCTGTCCTAACCAGGCATGATGCAACAAGCTTCAAATCAGTTTGTCTTTCCACATGCAGATAACGTTATTTCTCAATACCAAATTGGCATTGTTGAAGTGTAAATTTATGGGATTTTTTCCTGTTCGATTGTGAGAAAGTTAAAGCTAGAAGCAGAAGGTCACAATGAGCTTTTTTAGCATCTGGAGAAGTTATTCAGAGTTTAAAACTTACTGTATGTTTGCAAAGCACACCAAAAGATGGACCTTTTGAAATGCACACCTCTGAGACAAGGACCCGCTCTGCATCGCGTAACTTTGTCCACACATCACACTAAACGCAAGCCAGATTGGGATATAATTACTGTTTCCTGACAAGGGTCCAGCCCCTTTTTTGACCAGCCCCTGTCCGCCAGCGTTAATTTGCGTGCTCGACAGCTTTTCTGGAAAGGAGCGCGGCTGTACAGGACATGACTCTGAGAGGAGGCAGGCATTTGGGAAGCGTTTTTGCATGAGGGACAAAGAGATAAGAGCCGCCATGAAGAGTTCAACGCTGGCGCAATAGCTCTGTTGGGCGCCTGGCTCTCTCCGAGCATTGAGCGTTTGGTGTCTGCCTGAGCGTTTTCTGTGATGTGGCCTCCGTGGCCTTTTGCACTGGGCCGTCAGTGAGAGAGAAAGAGGAGAGGGAGGCTGGATCAGGCAGAGCAGCTGGGGACAGCCTGAATGAAACCTCAGCTCACACACTTTCTGGACTCGTGCTCTTAAATGGATGAGTATGTTACCATCAAAAGAAAGCTTCTCCATAGACCTATCTTCAGGTAAGAGGCATTTAGATGCGACCTCTTGGTCACTCCAGTTAAGTTTTCATACTTTGTGACTTGAGTTTGTCAGAGAAGTCTGTTTTGAAGTTGTTGTTTTCTGTACTGTAGCTATACTGTAAGTCTGAAGAGGACTGCCTTTCACTTGTAGTAAGCAGTCTGCTCCTTAGATGTTTCTCCTGAGGAAAATAACTCATGTGTCTCTTCTTGAGTTCAAAAGAGATCACTGTGTTCAAATTTGACCAATCAAACCTCTAAAGTCAAAGTTATTCATGTGAATTTTACAGCGATACACTTTTACTTTACCATAACAGTTGTCCTATTTCTCTTAAAGAACTGTAGGAGAAACATCTGAGACAAAGTCAGTACATACAAACAAAACTTTGAGAGTGAATAGTGCATCTAAAGCGTGACTTTGATTCCCAGGGGCACTTTCACGCTTATCTGCTCTGTTATCAGCCACAGTGCATTTCAAAGGAATGGGAGCAAAATACCCTCACTAAATGCCCCCGTTTAATGTGGTTACCCGGTCATTAGAGGCAGAACATTAAGCTGTGGTTCATTGCATTTCTCTGTTATTTCAAGCAGGTTGCTTTTTTTGCATGTTAAACGGAAGCAGATGGGCAACAGGTACTTCTGCATGCAGTCTCAAACTGGATTTAAAGTTATGCATACTTAAGGCTAAAGTCACACTAGCTCTTTTTTTAAAAGCTGCTGATCTGCTGACTTTTCAACGTGAAGGGTCCTTCCCTTGTTTTCAGTTGTTTTGCTTAAGTAATGGTTTGCATGCATAAAATCTTTATATCCACCCCTAGCCTAAACAGACCTACCTCTGAACAAGACGGAGACAGCAACCGCGTGCCTATTCCTCTCACAATTCGGTCTTTTTGCCTCAAAAGACTTGGAATATAAATATTAATGTTGTTCAAATAAATGATGACGGTGGTTGTATCGGCCTGCTATATCTTGTGTTTTATTGACAGATGGTAGGTTTGGGGACAGGGGTTCGGTTACGTGCTCATTTTATATTTAGATAGAATTTAAGATAAAGATAGTAGTGCATGTTAGTTTGCTTTTTGTGGCCAAGATCATATATCTAGAAACTATGCTTCTATCCACAGGTCCAAAGCTGTAGTTCTAACCACGTTCTTTTGTGATGTTGACTGCGAATGTTCATTTAAACTATGCTTTCAGAAACACAGAATTATTAACCTGTGCTGGTAATGACGGAACTTGTGACCATAGTAAGCTAACCATGCTTTTAGGAAACGCACCCCTGCTGGGGGGCCTGCATGGGAATATAAGATTTCTGAAACATACAAGGCTCTGGAAATCATTTGTTTGCAATGAGTAACATCCCATTGGGCAGTTCTACATGGGTTCTGCAGTTTGGAACGTGTAGTATGCAGTATGCTGCACAGACACAAACAACAACATACAAAGCTAATGATACTTATATAAGCATAAAATACATAGCATGCACACAATAGTCAGTACATTACTTTGTCTTTACATTTACTTTGTTTGTTATTAAAGGTATTATGAAGATTAATGATTTGCATATGCATCACTTTGTTCACCCTCTTGCGGGAAATGTTCACTGTACTTTGCAGTGCATTGTGGGATTGCCTTCTACATGCAGTAATGCCTTAAGAATTGTGCCAGAATTGTCTTAAATGCTTTTGTGACAGTCTTTGGGTTAAGACACCTTTCTGCTATGTCTTAATTTCAAGTGTTAGAATTATTTGTATCATATTATGGAATTTATTCTTATTTTGATTTATTTATGCTTTTAAAAATATTGTTTTTCTTAATAAAAGCTATAGTCGCTTTTTGTAATAGTTTTATTTGTTAATATGTTTGTTTTAATGTTTAATTATATTTGTTTTAGTTTTTTAGAAGTTTTAGAAATAGTTGATTTTCATATAATATTTTGTTTTATTTTAGTTTTATTTAAATGATAGAAAGCAGTTTTTAATAGTTTCATTTTTTTATTTAAAATATTTTTTTATTTTACAGTGAATGTAACTCAGTAGGGATCAGTAGGTTTTAAAACGTAACTGTTGTTGTTAGCTGAGTTTGCAATAAGGTTGTTTGAGGGACTTTTAGGCTTCTTGGGACGTCTTGTATTTCTTTATGTGACTCTTGTTCTGTTTTGGGAGTTTCATGCTATGTGTTGTACCCCTGATGTTCCCCTTGAGGTTCCTCTCCTTACTGACTCCAATATCGGCCTGCTGGGAGGCCTGCATGGGAATATAAGATTTCTGAAACGTGCAAGGATCTGGAAATCAGGCTTTTCTTACCATTTGTTTGCAATGAGTAACATCCCATTGGGCAGTTCTACATGACATCTGCAGTCCATCACATGGAGCACTTTAAAGCATGGTTGTTTACTATGAGGACCAAACGGACAAACTGTATCAGCTGTGATTCCACCCTGATATATTTGATGGTGGGTCCAGACCAAACAGTTTCATGCATATTTAGTGCTTGAAACTTAGCTAGTGAAATACTTCTTTACAGAAAAATTTGCTGGTTAGGTTAGTTAAAAGGTTAGTGGACAAAATCTCACTCACTCTCATGTCATTTTATATGACTTTCTTTCTTCTGAGAATTCTATTAAAAAAAGAATTAGTTGCTTTTTTTCTAAGCAGATACAATAAATTGTGATTTCATGTTTCTAAAAGAACATGAAAGAATCTTAAAATTATCATAAACACCTGAATGAAACTGATTAAAATCAAACTGGATGAATCGGTTGTTACATCGTTTTTATATTTTTTGTTGCTTTTTTAGTAAAATCTTTGTGGAAATGCAAGAAGAGTGCTTTGGGAAGCATCTAGCGATCTGTCTTAAAGAACGAAGAGTAAACTAGTAAGGTAGATTAAACAGAACCTATCAGACTGCATTTTTTTGCAGATCATAATGTCAGGGGAAAGCAATGGAGTGTTTCACATTTTTCAGAGCTGACATCTTGCTTTTGCAAGCTATTAGGAATTTATTACAAAGCAAAGGGCGTCAATTGAAAGAACTTACATTTTACATTTTTTGCTTTAGTTAGGTAGCGGAAAGAAATACGTTTATGCAGATCTTTTCTCACATTTAGAGCAAATATTCTGCCCTGAAATGAGTGTTGGACTGTGTGACTTTGAATACAAAAAAATATAAAGAATTATACATTTTGGTTTTGAAAACTGCATATGTGAAACACTTTTGTTTGTAACACAAAACGGCTGTCCGTCTGCTTGAGAGGGAGCACACTGTGTTAAAATGTGAATTTTGAGTAATGTGGTCTTAAATGTATTACAGGTAGAACATAACTTTACAAAATATACACAAATTTGAGGTGAGTAAGATTTATTTATTTAAAGAAATGCAAGTTTTCCTTTCATCAAAATTGTTGGTCATAAGTGACAATGATAACATTTGTATATATTTTGAAATGCTGTTCTTTTAAATTTTCCATTCATTAGGGAATCTTGGAATAGAAAAAGATTGAACAGTTACCACAAAAATATTAAGCAGCTGATAAAAAAAAATTATATTTTTTTTTTCTTGATCAGCATATCAACATATGACAATGATTTCTGAAGGATTATATTGTTATGAAAATTCAACTTTGCATCACAGAAATTTATCGAAATAGGCAGTTACCCTTACAGTCGAATCACTTTAACGTTACATATGGGAACTCGCCAGAGAGACCAATTGCCTTTGAGCTTCAAATAAAAGGCCAATGAATATTGGCGTGCACTTGATTGCATTCAGGTGCACCTGATCACTACGTGTGTATAAGAGGGCATTAATGCAGTACACATGCAACTTTTCGCTTCAGAGCCTTCGCCGATCCTGAGCTGAAGATCCCCTCGGCTTTCGTTTTGAAGTTGGAGTTGAGTTCCTGTGAGTTTCTGCTCTCTCGTCTGACAGCGAGCACTGGGCAGCTGTCAGTGGATCCTGCAAGTTGGTGGCTTTTTTCAAAGCCGGCTGTGCCAACTTTTTGCATTCAAGCGAGCAAAGACATATTGAGTGCACCGAGTTGCCACGAAAAGTGTTCCATGGGCAATCCAGGAGAAAAGAGCAAATTCTATCGGGCCGGACAGGCTGCCACCACCTTGCATGCTGTGGCAATGCCCTGGAAGATCCCCTTGAGGAAGGACCTTCTTTCTCAGGGGATGGGCACTTTTTGGCACCCGTGCCCCGAGCTTTGGAACCTCCACGTCTGGTCCCTGGACAGCCCGGCTGATTCTCATGTGATATTGAGACCCCGGCCTGGCTACGTGCCCAAGGTTCCTACCATGCCCAGGAGGAGGCAGACCCGGCCTTAGAGTTGTTGTGTCCTGTATGCGCATTGTGCCTCTAAACTGACCGCACTCGAAGCATCAGACGCTCCCAGTAGCTCTTTGTTTGCTATGGAGTTCAGCAGACCTGGCCTATCTATACCAGGGAGAGCCATCCCCCTTAGGACTGAGAGCTCACTCAACACTCAAAGTGTCGCTTCATCTTATGCGTTGGCTCATGGCGCCTCTCTAGCAGACATCTGTAGGCTTGCAGGCTTTACAGTCAGAACTAGAGCGAAGTAGCTCCGGACTGTGCTCCTTTGCCCAGTAGGTAGGGGCTACAAATCATAATGTTCCACAGTCAGCCAGAAGGATGTGTTTCCCTTCAATTATATCCATAATCTTATCGATATATTGAATTTCTTTTTTCCACATGCAGAAATTATGTATTTAAATCATGTGCTCCGCACCCCCAACCACCTGCTTCAGTACAACTGGCAGCCCCAATCCGGCCCCCGGGGTGTTGGGAAGGTTATGTGCAGATTCCTCTGCCGACGAACTTGAAAAGTAAGGGATCTCCGCATAACGTGGCCTCTGGGGTCGTGGCCTATTCCAAGGGTGTTCCCATACTGTATGTAACGCCGAAGTGATCCGACTGAAAGGGTAACATCTAGGTTATGAATGTAACCTATGTTCGCTGAAGGAGGGAACAGAGACGTTACAATTTCGTGCCACGTCTCTGAGGTTGCGCTGACGCCGACTCGGCTCCTCAGCAAAAACCAGCATGTGCACTGCATTAATGCCCTCTTATACTCACATAGTGATAATATTCATTGGCCTTTTATTTGAAGCTCAAAGGCAATTGGTCTCTCTGGCGAGTTCCCATATGTAACATCTCTGTTCCCTCCTTTCTTTTTTTTTGCTTTTTACCAAAAACATTAAACCAACTTTTGTACAGTAGTGTATTATAGCCAGGATGTAATGCAGCTACAGTAATTGAAAAATTCAGTTAACCTTAAAGCCCAGCAATGCCGAATGTATAAGTAAAAAAAATATTTTTTTACTTTTAAAAATTGTGCAGAGTTGTTGCCTAAAAGCTCTGTAAATCAGCCTAATTGTAGCTTTCTGCAGATTTTGCTTTTTAGATCAACACTTTCTTAACCAGTGGTTATTATATACAGTATGTTTAGATCCTTCGAGCTGTTTATAGCATTTTTATAGATTCTGCAAATTTGTCCTATGAGACTTAGATGCAATATGTATCACAACACGCCCCATAATGCTATAGCATCTTACTAATGTTTGAAACATATAAAGATTTTCAGTCCTCAATAATCTGTTTTAAGAGCATACAGTATAATATCTAGTGTCTGTCACTGTGGAATAAGTCAGTGGGGAAAATCTTGGCCCATAGTTCCCCATCAAAGCCAGCAATATTTAGTAAGTTAATTAAAAATATGAACACATTCATAACTTAGCCTTATTTACCCTGAAGAGCGTATCGTGTATTCCTCTTTGGGGAGATTTGGTTTTCAAACCATTGACCTCACAAACACGTCCCCTGACATCTCTGGCTTGTTAAAAGACGTTTTTAAGGGTAGAGAACGGCTCGTACTGAAGCAATTTGATAAATGGCCCAATAGTGAGTAAACAGTTACTATTGGGTTGTGTTAGATCAATCACCGCTCTCGTGTTTAAAGGGGCGTTACACAGCAATACATTTAGGATGATTATGTTACTGCTAATTCACCCTGCCTATTATATTAATAGACTGTCTGATTAATTTACCTTTCATGTGTAAATACTCAGGAGTTTGTGCATTAATTGGTCAAATAAATCACAGGCACTGTTTTATTCATTTACCAGATTAATCCATCATTTTATAATCTGATGACATGACATTTTATAAGAATAAAGCAATGTTTTTCGTGTTTTATTCTGAAGGTTTTCACTTTCAAGGATGGTCGGACGAGGCAGAGTATAGGGGAGAATAGGGAATTAAAGGAATAGTTCACTCAATAATTAAGGAGTTGACTATTTGTGGATTACTGTTGTTTTTATCATTTGTTTGGACGGCACCCATTCATTTGAAGTGGATCCATTTGTGAGCAAGAGACGTAATGTTAATTTCTCCAAATCTTTTTCATGAAAACTGTATTTACAAATAGCGTAGTTAAAATAGAAGCAGTTATTTTTGTGTGACCTAAGATAAAGAAGCAATGTTTTCTACAGTTGTTTTGCATGTTACATATGCTGATTTGAAATATGTTATTGAAACATAATCTCAAATTTTTGCCTTGTCCCCATTGAAAAAGGCCCAAGATGTGATAGTATGACTGGAAAGTAGTTTTGCAGAAGTCTTTAAAAGAGACATCTTGTTAGTATGGTTGGGCTAGAACGGTTCGGGGCAACCGTCGCACAACTTACATACTCCTGCTCTCAAGTAACTTTTTCTGAAGTTTTTCTTTATACTAAGATGCTTTCATTGTTTTTGTTTTTTAAAGCAATCCTTCACTATAGCCCTCAATAGTCAGGTGGTTGGTTGAAAAAAGAAACATTTCTTAAGAAGTGCTGTCGAAAGCAGTAACATACTATATATTTGCTTGGTTATCTCGAAAGCTCACTTGCATTTGTTCTGGCATATTTGACGTGATGTTACGGTGCTTTTGGAAGCTGGATGGAAGAACTCTGCAGGCGGTGGATATAGTAGAAGCTTGTTTACAGAGTGAAAATGAAACAAGGTGAATGAATTTCCTCAATTTCAGTTGATTAGGTTTGTTATTTTTCAAAGGGGGTGTAAGAACATTTACCTCCATGACTCCGGAGATGACTCTTGTTCCTAAGTTGAATAGGCAGGTGTTAAATTCACTCAACATTGTGAACATACAGAACTAATAATTGATAACTAGTCCAGGAAATTTGCTGCAAATGAAAATTTGCTGAAAATGTACTCGTCTTCAGGCCATATTTAGATGAGTTGGTTTTGTCTTTGGAAAAGATTTAGAGAATTTTTGTTTAACACCACTTGCTCAGCAGTGGATCCTCTGCAGTGAATGAGTGCAGCTAAAATGAGAGGCCAAAAACTGTTGATAAAAACATCACAGTGTAATAATACTTTTTGAGAAGTACAAAGATGCATTTTGTAAGAAACAAACTCTCAGGCTCATTCTCATCTCAGCATGATGTTTTTAAATCAGGGCTTACACTGCAGCCGCTCTCATTATTTTTTCAAGTGTCAAGTGTCTTATAAAAGCATTCAATTAATTAAGATTTGACTGATTATATCACATCTCAATATTCCCATTTGTTGAATAACGTGTCAGTTGCGATAAGACTTTCTGGTTTGTTATGAAAATCACCATTCTTGATAAACAAACTATTCACTGTTACTATAGTTACATACTTTATTCACAGTATTATGAGGTATAAACAGGAGAATTAAAGAGTCACATTTATTAGTAAATATGGTTGTAAAACCCAAATATTGCCTTAGTTGACGAAGCATTTTAGTTGCCTTTAGTTTCCAGCGTTCTATTGAATGGCAGACTGATCTGAAAGATGATCACAAAATAAAAGTGACTGTTGAGGTCCTAATAGGGCAGTCAAGGACTACAGTGTGATTTTGAGTGACTTTGGTCTCTTTTGTGATGACATTTTAAAAAACTTTTAAGCTTTTAAAAAGCACTTTATCATTCTAGAATTATAATAATTATTATTATTATCATTGTGGTTGTTGTTACTGTTGCTACGTAATGAAAAATGTATAGATCATTTATTTTATTTTATTTATATTTTTAATAATTTATGCTAATTTATATATATATATATATATATATATATATATATATATATTATGAATAATTATAATTATTGTTATGAATAATGACTATTAATTCTATAATATATTATTATTATTTATATGCTGTGATAACATGTAGTTAGATCATATTTGTAAAAAATTGTCATATTTTTGTAAAGCAAGCTAAAGATTTAAATAATGATAGATAATAAACAGTATATTATATAATAACTAGTTGTGGGCTGTTATCAGCGTTAATGTGCTGCGTTATATACTACGGTCTGGGTCTGTACTACACAAGCTAAGATGACTTTCACTAGTTTCACACTGCACGGTGCACGCATAAGCAGCACGTATTTGTTTCGGCGCCCATGTTAACAGATGAGAGCGGTAGTCCATAGCAGAAGCAGAGCAGAAGTATATAGAAGAATGAAAGCACAAACGCTGCTCCTGCTCTTAACAGTTTACATGATCTGGCTCTTTATTTGTATTTATTTATTTATTTTATATATCAAAATATATTAAACGTGGGTGTGGTAAGAGCATCTATGGCATTTCGCTTTGGTCAAAATACTCAAGGAAACGTGTTGTGAAAAAGAATATCACAGACATCCCATACGGACTCTAGAGTTATCACAGAGGTTGTGAGAGAAAAACACAGACATGGCAGATTCGGATGGGATTAAAATCATCAAGTACGTCTGTGAAACAAAACATCCTCTTATGACCCCCTGTAAAACTAGTCCCGTCCGAACAGGGCTTTACTTTTAGTCATTATTTAGGTAGCACACATATTCTGAATGATGCTGGCAGAATTCAAATAAACCATTTTAAAAATAATAATAATTAATTACAGCTCCTACAGGTTTAATAAACATAATAAATTGGCTTAATGTTTTTACTATATTTAATCAGAACAAAATGGCACATTATTTTAAGCCCAGTTTCTTGAACATCAAAGTCATTTACATCCCCTAGGGGTTAGGATTTACATGGCTAGCAGAGAATAAGAACAGGGATATGTTTAACAGAGACAGTCTTAGGCAGTAAATCAGTGCCCTCTGTGCTGCCAAAACAAGACTAGACCAACGTTACATGCATTTAGAGCTTCAGCTTAACTGCTCCAGCCCAAGATGTTAGTTTACAACCCAGAGTAAACCAGCCTGTCCTGCGGGCATTAAGATGTGGCTTCAGCACTTGGAGGCCTGTGGAGAAACTGAGGCTTGTGAAGAATGGGATGTTTGTTTAATCAAAGCTCTTCTGGCTCAAGGAATTGTTCTCTGGCAGCGAAAATCACTGCAGACTGCTTATGTCAACCTGGGTTTAGCGCGTCACCAGAGGGGCTGAAGTCCTTCAGTCAAATCCATGCACGCACAGTCTTGCAGGAATTGTGGTTCTGCATGTCTTCACGTGTTCTGGACACCAGCCTCTTCAGGCCCCTTCTTGTAGCAATTAAGATGTATTGCCTGAACGATAAGAAATTTTATATTGTCAACTTTAAATGTAAATGCTTCATAAAGAAAAAGAGTTTTTGATTCTGATTGTTATTGTATGTTTAGAATTCAAAACTAATAAGGTGGACTTATTACAGTGTAATTACTGAGTAATAATAATTAACTAAGTAATCATTATAATTAGTTCGGTTTAGAGTTACTTGCGTGCAATTATGCCTAGTTTATTGTTATTAAAATAGTAAGTACATGTAACAAGGATCAAGGACACCTTAAAAAAAGTGTTAGCTTAGTTTGGTTTTATGTTCTTTAGTTCATTAACCTTTACTTTGATAAGCCTGTATTCAAATGTATATGCCTGTATAACTCAGTCAGTATTTAGTTAACTGGTATGTCTTGGTTAATTGGAAAAAAAAAAGTGGACAGACACATGATGACAGTCCACTTTCTTCCAAATCTTCGCCCGCGTTCACAATCTGTCTATAAATACGTTTGGTAAGCAGCACTGGCGTCCAGGGAGGACAATTTGTGACAATATTTTCCCTGTTGCCGAGGGGACATTTTGGAACCAAAAAGTCAGCAGCGGGATATTTGTGACATCAGAGAATACTTCCATTTATTTGTCAGAATAAATGGGGCGGGAAACAGCTTGCGGCCGGCTTGTTCACATTATGCATGCGATTTTTCGTATGTAAAAGGAGCTGTTTGCGTCTCTGGACTCATCACATGCTCGTCCCCACCTCTCTAATTATTCTCAGGTCAGTGAGTGGTCCTATGGGTGCCATCTTGGAGGGGTGAGGAATGTAGAGCTGAGAGGCTGGCAGCATGTCTTTTTTTTCTTTCTTTCTTTCCATCTCCGGATCCCCGAGGGACCCTCAGTGACGGCAACGGCTCAGAGTTTAGGACTTTTGCGCGTAGAACGGCACTGCAAGCTCATGGGAAAATGTTTGAGGTTGACCTTGCTCTGTACTTGTGTGACTGGGGCACGATGGCCTGCCGACTGCCTGTGCCAGCGTCTCACTGCTAGTGATGACGAGAAACATCCCCCTCGCCCTTCCTCCAGGGCTTTCTCATGCACCCTCAGAGAACAAGCTGGCTCTGAGGAGCACTCAAAGCAAACTTCCAGGGTTTGTTTTGTTTTGCAATCCCTAATCTGACCTGGGCGGATACTTTGCGAGCTATGAAAAGCCTCTGTGGGTCTAGATTTGGAAAAAGGGGACTTAGGGATGGATTGGAACGGGTCCCTGAGGAGCGTTTTAGACGGAGCAGCATGTTACTGCATGGGCTGAAGAGTCCAGATGCAGCTAAAAGAGGACGATACAGCTCTCTTTACTGTGTTTTTGCTTCTGGGAGGCCTGCTTTAGTCGTAAAACCTTCTGTTTTCAGTCAGGCCTCTTTTGGATGCTTATTTTAATTTCCATAAGGGTCCTGTAGACCCTCCCCACTACACTGTGTCAGGGGCCACTGCAAAGTTTTCAAAAATACAGTCAGTCTAAGTGGTTGTGTTCTGAAAGCACTCGACAGTATGAGTCGTATTCACACCGCTCTCTGGGCTTACTTGATTCTAATAGGTTACTTGCTTTATTTTGTCAGATATTTCTATTTAACAGCCACTAAACCAGAGAAGATGGCACATGTGCCTCGTAAGCCCGTCATATAATGGCTCTGGCGCCACTGAATGACTTTCAGAGTTTTACGATGGTCAGTATCCGCTTACCATAAAAATGATTTAATACTGTAGCTAAGTTGTCTGTAACTTCTTTTAAACAACAGATATTTTATTGGTAGCAGACTCCATATTATTTTAGTATTTTTATTTTATTGCAGTCTTCATTTTAATTTTAGTTTAAGTTTGAGTAATTTTGTTACAGTATATGCTTTTCTAATTTTTAAGATTTTTATATTGCTTCATTTTTTAGATTTCTTTTTTGTCATTTTAGTGCTCAATTTTATTTCAGTTGGTTTAATTTGATTTAATAATTTTTTTTATTTTATTTTTATTTCAGCTTTTAATTAACAAAAACATGTAGTTTTGCAGTTTTTAATAGTTTAGTTAGCAATGAAATGACACTGCTTCGTGTAGCGCTCTCCAGTGAATATGTCATGTTACATTGTTTTATTTGATTATTTTTATATTCTTAACTGAAAGGTTATGCATGGAGATTGTAGCACAGGCTAATTTGCATCTTAGGTCTATAGAAAAACAAACAAAAACAAACACTATTAGTCATATTATGCTTTCTTCCTTTCTTTTATTAAACAATAAGTTAATTTATATTGTGTATGCAAGCATACAATCTGTGATAATCACAAAATAAACTCTTCAGAGTGATGCAAGACCCCTCTTTGTGTTCTGATCACATTTTTTTTATCATATTTCAGGAGGTTTTATGCTCTGTGCATTGCACAGAAAACTAAAATATTTATTTTAGTATTTCTGCAGTACATAGCATGCACAATCTGCAAAAATCTGCATGAGATTGCCAAAACATACATTTTTAAATGAAGTTGCATACTTTTTTACATATTAAATTACACATATTATACATATTCACATATTTCATATAAGCTTTATAAATTATATTTGCACATTATTCTAAAATGTATACTGAATAAGCTTTGTAGAACTGTCAACTGGCAAATATAATGTGTGCAAACACCAGAGAAATGAAAGTACACTGGCACAAGTTCATTTGATATATCATCTGAGCAAGCAGCTCTTGTCAGAGGTTCTGCTCTCTTGCTGTCTTCAATGTTAAACACACTCTTACAGGCTTCATGTGAATGCTGATAAGCAAAACAGCTGTTTTGAGGGGACCAGAGGGAGGGTGATGCACTTAAGGCTCTGCATCCCATTGCATTTGTGTCATATCAAATGTCATATTCAGAAGGATTCAAAAGTTTGAGACCACAAAACTGGATTTGATGTTGTAGTTTCTTTCTTTCATTTTTGTATGATTGGTTTCTTCAGTTTAACACAAAATATATTTTAATTTTAATATTTTAGTTAATTTTATTTATTTATTTAGTGTCATTTCAGTACTTATTTTATTTCAGTTGGTTTAATTTAGTTTAGTTTAATTATTTTTTTATCTTTATTTTTATATAAAGAATATTATAGCAGTCGTGGCCTAATGGATAGGGAGTCAGACTTGTAACAAAATGTAGTTTTAGAGTTGTTTTTAATAGTTTTGTTTTAGTTAGCAATGCAGCGACACTGCTTCATATAGCACTCTCCAGTGAATATGTCATGCAACACATTATTTGATGTGTTTTTTAACACAAGGCATATTTTTGTTAATTAAAGTTAATTCTATTCCAAGTAGCGAAATGTTGTTTAATGGTTTTAGTGTTAATTAACTATAAAATAGTTTCATTTAATATTTTAAAGAGAGAATGACAAAGAAAGTGTGTTTAGACAGGATGTAGCTGAGCTGTAAATCCTCTTCTAAAACAGTGCTTTATGGATATCATACTTGGATCAGTCCTTGTTTCTGCAGCCGGCAGAAATGATGTGATAATTATAAATACTGTGACATTTTGGGTGGGATGGTTTGGGTGTGTGTAATACACACACAGTTACACACCCTTCTTTCAATACTTCATTATACTTCATTATCTAGGCGCTCAAAAACAGGGATTGGTGAGAGACGAGTTTACCATGAAACAAGGGCAGGACTGAGGGTTGCTCACAATGTTTCCAAAGTCCTTATCAATCTCCTGCCCTTTTCCCCTGGCACTTCCACAAGCCAAATGGAGTCCATCTCCCTCACGCACTTTCACACACTCCAGGTAAAAATAGATAGGCCCTGATAGGTCGACATGTCAACGCAGTGCTGTTCTCCCCCGGCTACTTAAACTGAATCAGATTCTGTCCTTGCTCATACTCCTGCTGATTGTTGTATGAAAACAGCTCTATTCCCATTACAAATGTTTAAAGGTACTTTAATGCTTGTTTATATTTTGGATTTATATTTAAATGCCTTTTGAGCCTTCCATGATGTAAATCAGCTTGTTTGTTCATCAAAACAGATTTGGAGAAATTTAGCATGACCTTGCTCACCTATGGATCTTCTGTAGTGAATGGGTGCCGTCAGAATGACAGTCCAAACAGAGGATGAGTAATCAGCACAGTAATCCACAAGTAATTTCACTGGAGAAATTTGCATTGTGATTAGAGGACCTGTATTTTGAATTAAAAAAATTGATTCATTTTCATGAAACAAAATGAATTTGTTCATGAAACTTTTCAAAACGGCAGTTGATTGGCAAATACTGTTTTTGGGGAGAACTATTACTTTAAGCTTTACATGTTTCTTTTTCTGGTCCAAGCATAATATGCAAAAATTAAATTTTGAGGAAAATGCTGTCAGAGATCTTTGTTGTTTGCTGCTCTTTTTGTTTGAGTTTTTTTGGGCTGCAAAAACTCCCATTGGGATTGGATCCCATTGAAATCCCCATTTGGTAAAGTTTCTGTCAGTGTATTTTTCTGTCATTAAGCTATTTGTACCTCAGCTCTCACTTTGTGGTGATGAAATCCAGTAATTTGACAAAATCTTCCCATGAAAACAGTCACAGGAGTATCAGACCCACATGTTCACAGAAACGACAGAGTATCCTCCAAAGGTAATTCATTCTTTCCGGTCACATACTTGACAGACAAATTGCAGTGAATGCAAGAATGACTAGCTCAGCTTTGAGAGCATTTTACTGTGAACATTTGCCTCATTTTCACATCAGATGTTATTCTGATCCACCCCAGACTACCATCAGAGTCAGACATCATTCCCGATCTTATCATGACTGGAATTGGGAATAGCTAGAGAATGAAGTCAGGTCAGACTTCAGGAGAATCAACACGACAAAAAACAACATGCTCTGTGTTCACTGCTGTTTCTTTCACTTAACCAGTGGTTTCATGTTTTTGTTGTTTCTGTCATCCTGTCATGCCGTTTCTGTGGAAGAGAACCGTATCCAGTTTGAGTTTAGGCATATGTGTTATCTGTCAATAGCAAGCAGATGAAGAGGTGTTTATTCAAGTTGCTAAGATGCAGACCACTGTCATAAACAAAAAAGCGGATGGGTGATTGAAAGCAGACATTAATCATTTGGCCATTTTGAGATTATCGTTCCATAACTCCGGCTTGCTGATTACCAGAAGTGTTTCCTATCCTTTTAGTGGAATACCCGTATTAACTGAATGACAGACTGTGTCAACCATCATTCTTTTATAGCTATGGATACCTGCTATACCTCAGTGCAGTGTGATTGACAGGTGAGTGGGTGGTACTACTTCGGAGTTGTCTGGGACTCCTCTAAATAAATTATCATATACCTCACCAATAAAATGCACGTGTGTTTTCAATAGCTTTCAAATGTGCTAAATACAGATGAATTATCTGTGTGTAAATATGTATATAAAGTGTGGCCTGGTTTATATTAATTATTATTCTTAGCTTGTAAATCTTTCATTATGCTATATTGTCAGCAGATCTTAATTCATATATGGGACTTCTATCAAGCTGTGTTTTAGATATCAAAAGCAAATGTGTGCTCTTTTGCTACAGATAGCTGTTTGTGAATGAGGTTTTGTTGATCAAGGATTAGGGAGTGTGTTTCTGACAGCTTCTCTTTAAGACAGATCTGAGCTTATGGACAACTCGGAAAAGTCCTTGAAAGCACATCTATCTATATATTTCTGAGAGTGAAACATATGGAGAAGGCTTGGAGCAGCTCATGATCATGAGCAGTGTGATGGCATGAGCATGTCTTCCAGTGCCGCTGGGTTGCTAGTGTTTAGTGATGACGTGACAAAAGACAGAAGGAGCCGGATGATTTCTGAAGTGCACAGGGATATGTGCCCAGATTTAGTCAAATGGAGCAAAGTTGATTGGGTGGCGCTTCGTCGTACAAAGGAAGGATGACACAAAACATACAGAAAAAGCAACCCATGTACTGTCAACATCCCAATTGAACCCGATGGACCATGCATTTCTCAACTAAAGAAAAAAAAAGCAACAAACAAACAACAACCAAACTCATTTGCAGTAAAAACCTGGCAAAGAATTACAAAAGAGGAAGCCCAGTCTCTGGCCCTGTCCATGAGTTCCAGATTTCTCATCAAAATATTAAAAATCAACATTTTATTTATGTTTATTTATTTGTCCAATTACATTTAAGTGCTTGAGAATGTGTGTGTGAAGGGTTGTGTTTAAAAATGGTTGTAATTAAAGCTTTTTAAGGCTATATTCATTATGCCTCTACAGACAGGCCTTAGCCTAAGCCAGGATTAGGCCATAGTTTAATAAAGACATTTAAATCATTTTTATAAACAGATTGTTTTCACAGCCATCTTTGCTCAGATTTAACAAGGGTGCCAATATTAGTGGAGGGCTCTGTATATGAACTTGATATAAACTCACCTCATGAACGTCACTAAGCTTTTCTAATGCTTCTTTAATTTCTTTAATGTCTTAGTCATTTTATATAATGAAAACAATTACTGTTTTAAGAGAAACACCAGGGGCCTCATGTACAAAGACTTGCGTAGAATTATTACTAAAACCTTGCGTACGGACAATCCTGGAAATGTGCGTACGCACAAAAAATTTCAGATGTATGAAACACTGCGTACGCGAGAACCCACGCACATTCTCTTTGTACATCCGAATTAACGTGAAATTGAGCGCACATGCACGAGCGCAAAACCCCTCCCTGCCTCCTCCCCCGTATGAATATGATAATGACTCCACTTTGTCAAAATCAAATGAAAAGCAATGGCAAAAGCAAGCAAGCAAGAAGAGAAACTTCACAGATTGTGAATTGG
>JAUCNO010001888.1:5101244-5122672 GCA_032353835.1 Enteromius viviparus
TATTTCACACTTTGCCTAAAACCGTCAGGCATTCTATAGAATGCCGGATTTCACACATTGCCTGTAACATATACTGTACATACAGTGAGGTTAATAAGTATTTGGGATTTTGCAAGTTCTCTTACTTAGAAATCATGGAGGGGTCAACAATTTTCCAGCATAGGTGCATTTCTACTGTGAGAGAATCTAAAAAGAAAAATCCAGAAATCATATTGTATGATTTTTTTAACAATTTATTTGGGAATTACTGTGTCAAGTAAGTATTTGATCACTTGCTTATCAGCCAGATTTCTGACCCTCAAAGACCTGTTATTTTGCTTTAAAATATTCCAGCTACAGTCTGCTCATGATTATAAATTAGTAGCTCCTGTTTGAGGTCGTTAGCTGTCATAAAGACACCTGTGCACCCACAATCAGCCAAAGGTTAGGAAGCAACATGGACAAAACCACAGAGCTGTCATAAGACACAAGAGACAAAATTGTAGACCTTCACAAAGCTGGAAATTGCTACGGCTAAGGAGCTGGTCAGTGCCGTGAAGAGAGCTGGGACTATCTTTTCCAAGACTAGAAGATCTGTGTGGAGGAGTGGGCCAAAATCCCTCCTGCAGTGTGTGCAAACCTGGTGAAGAACTACATGAACCGTTTGACCTCTGTAATTATTAACAAAGGCTTCTGTACCAAATATAAAAAAAAAAACTCAAATACTTAATAAGTGATCAAATACTTATTTGATACAGTTATTCCCAAATAAATAGTTATACTATTAGTTAAAATTACTATTAAAATTCTATTAGAATATTCTATTCTTTTAGAAAAGATTTAGAAAGATCTAGTGATGTCACTTCCTGGAGTATGATGTCATTAAGGAACTGTTATAGTAATATATTATTATAAAAGATACATTACAAAAGA
Source organism: Enteromius viviparus (assembly GCA_032353835.1). NCBI lineage: Eukaryota > Metazoa > Chordata > Actinopteri > Cypriniformes > Cyprinidae > Enteromius > Enteromius viviparus. Next base: position 5,102,157 of record JAUCNO010001888.1, read on the forward strand.
GATGATGTCATGGTGATGACTGTTGAATTTAGAATTCACACAGTGTAAGCTTATTAAGTAGTTCATTTTCCATTATTATGATTTATTAGAGAGAGCCAAGTGCTTTTCCAGCCTCATTAACAAAGGAAAATGTAGCGTTATGTCCTCCATATTTTTTGCTTTGGTTCCAACTTGAATGAACCTTCACAGAACTTTTTTTCCTTCATGAGTACAGTCAGCCATATGTAGATGTACCACAACTGAATTTGTTGCTGCTGTCAAAATCCAAAAAGTCCAGTGTTTCTGCAGTTTTATCTCCTCCCCTCCGTCCTTGTCTCTTAAACACTTCGGAAAAGCTCCATTTATACTCTACCTTGATAAAAACCCTCCTGATTGTGATTAACAATTGAATGGTCTTGTATAATGTCACTTCTCTGAGATTCATTTAACTAAATTCAGAGTGGAAAGAATTTTTTTTATTATATAATCATATTTTGATATCATGAACTTAATCAAATGTCATTTTTTTAAACCTCTTTCTGACCCTTTTCTTAATGAACATCAAGAATTTAGGTTAATGTTTAAATGAAATGTATATTTTATGTTAAATTCAGAAGTTTCCAACCACTTTAATCATCTTTAGCCTGTTTCATTGTACATATTGTGAAATATCATTTGCATGCATAAAAGGATGAGCTTTTTACAATAGTTTTAGACGGAGTATGCAGGAACACCACATGACTTTCAAAAAGGATTTAATGCCACTAATTAAATGCCATTTTAAATGGAATTTGTGATTTATGGATTCACGCAAATCTGGCATTACATTGTGATTTTTTTTAAATGGCCATGCACTGTAAAAAATCCAATTAACACATTTTTGGAAGGGCAAAAATATTTAAGTTGAACTAATTTTATTGCTTGGGCTTAGTTGAAAAGACATTATATTTAGTCTGCACAAATATTTTTTAAAAACAAAAATCCTGTCAACTATCGTACAGCTAAATTGTGACTATACTAATAAAAACTAATTTAGCCAACATCAAGGTTATTCTGCACGCGCCTGAGTGACTTTGCAGAAGAAACAGCGCCGCCATCTTGTCAAGTTCAGGCTTCAGGTAAGTCTCACTAAATTAATGTTATTTTAAGACTAAATTTAATGAGAAAATAATCTAATATGTTTTTGAATTGAACATTTAGAAAGTGTTTTATGGGTTGTATATGTAAAGATACATAGGTATGCATCGGGTGCATGCGCCTGGACCTAAGTTAGCAACCGGCTACAACCACGTAAAGCACGATTAAAAATAAAACCGAGGCGTGGGTGTTTTTATATCACTGTCTTTCTGAAAGAAGAAAAGTTTTAGAAAATATTTTCTTTTCATCCTGCGTGTAAGGCAGCGTTTGTAAGCTCAGAGCTGCTTTGTCTACAGCCGTTACCGGGGAAACCTCTCGGCTTAAAGCACCTCCTGCTGGCGGAGAATGAGTTCGCATGTTTAATAAATCAGTCTGATTCATGCAGTAAGTAGGCTATATTTTGCGTGTTATCAAAAAAAAAAAAAAATGCTATAGACGGACTTAGCCTATGTTATTGATTCTGTTTGGATGTCTACGGGAAGTTAAGTTAGGCCCACAATAGCAAGCATGCGAAGTAACGTTTGTTTATGTTGTTGTTACACTGTCTATGAAATTAAGGCATCGTAATGTTAGGGTTGTAAGTTAGTAAACTACGGCTCAGAATAAATATTTATACCTAAATTCAGACTGAATTTATCAGTATGTACATTTAAAAGGTGTAAATGTTTTATTTAAAACGTATATAGTAATAGACAGACGTACAACTTGTATAAAAAGCATAGAATTGCTTGAGGCAAGTTGAAGTGAAGGGAATGTGGTCTTTCACCTTGTTCAAACAAGTCAAACGTTGTGTTACTATAATGAATTTGAGCTAATTTTGAGCAAAGGTTTTTGGCACATTCTAAAACATGTGAAAAATGCTTTATAGGGCTTAAAGCACGTAAAAACCGACAAGGGAAACACAAATTTCTGTCAAACCTTCCTTGTAATAATCTCTAACTACTGTTAAGAACGATTCCATATTCGACAGACAAAGTAAATAAAATATCACGTTAAATGTTTTCTCCCCCATATGTCCATTAAAAGAACACAGCTTAATGTGAATTAACGGACACTACCTTAACAATGACAAATTTTATTCATAGTAAAGACTTGCCACTGTCAAACAAGCTCTTATTCCACGTATAAAGTGAATAATATCACATTTAAGCGTTCACCCCTATAGAAGTCCATTATAAGGAAACAGCTTAACATGGTTTAACATACCTTAACAATAAACAGGGAAAGCCAAACGTCTGTCTAATTTTACTTTATAAAGATTTGCCACTGTCAAAAGAACAAGCTCTTATTCAGATTATAAAGTGAAGTAATTGTTCTCAGTGGCATCTATGCTAATATTAGTCTTTCATTTTTATTCCAAGATGAATTTAGCCTCACAGGTCCAGTCTGTATCCAGATCAGATGGTGGATCAGCACCTAGAGATGATCTCTACAGCCCTGAATGTCAACGGAGACCATGTCAGCTAGATGAGCTCCAGAGAAAGATCCCCTCAGAAGACCTCGTTGGCCATGAGAACCAGACAAGTCCTGTGCTCAATCTGACCTGTGTGGCAGCCTGGAATTAAACCACATCATGCTGGTTTCGTCTGGCCAGAGAAGAACTCTGTACTTGCCGCTGTCACCTTTGCCTTGTTAATTCGGGGATGCTTGACTGATTGCACAGACATTATTGTAAGAGAGCTAAACTGGATGATGTCAACACCGAATCACCAATGAAATGACTTGTTAATGTCCTCTTCCATTATTGGTAAACTGTTTTCTTGTTTGTATTGTATAAAGTGCTATGTGAATAAAGGTGACTTGATTTGATTTTATATATAAAATATTGATATGATTATATATTTTTTGACTTCTGCCTCATTTTAAAGATGTGATTGTGAACACTAATATTTGTAAATATTTGTTTGCTGACATTTTGTTAGCTTATTATTTCATTAAACAATATATAAAGTGAACTTTGCAGTTGTATTACAGATGTAATGTTTGTCGACTGGAGCTTTAAAGGGGTATTTCAACCAACTGATGAAAATTTACTGTTTGATTTATACCCTTAGGCCATCAAGGATGTAGGTCACCTTTTTAATCCTGTATGTTTAGTTTGTAGGAAAAATGTATAAAACAAAATGTAAATGGAGATTGTTATTAAATAAAGGCTATTATGTGTTTTAAAGTGTCTTTTTAGTGAATAATAAACACCAGTTAATTCTTTTTATTTTTTTATCTATAAAAATATGTTTATGTAAATCCTAGTTGAAGTTACATAAAACACACTGGGTAAACAGATACATTTTAATTGACATAACTTGCTACAGTCTCTCAGTGTTTGACTAATGAAAGCATTTTAGTTCAGTGGACTAAAATACTAGTTCATTAAAGGTTGAGCCAACTAAAAAATACAATTCAGATAACACTTTAAAGTCAGAAATTGACAGAAAATTTCTGTGGAACTTGTAACTAAATAATAATTAGTTGAAACTGCTTGAAATTTTTTACAGTGTGGTCATACGTAGTAAAAAAAAAAGACTTATGATAGTTTGTGCGTTTGCAGAATGTACAGAAGAACATCCAACATGGCAGGGTTGACCTATCCACCATCTGTAATTACTGCACTAAAGGTACAGATTATCTTTATTGTAGACTATAAAATGCTTTAGTTTGTTTCCTTAAACATTTCTACTGTATCTGCCACCAACTCACAGCAGTCTTGCTTTTTTTTTCAGGATGTTGATAAATGGTCATTTGATGTCTTCACGCTTCAAGAGGCGAGCAGTGAACACGCTCTAAAGTTCCTGGTGTATGAACTTCTCACCAGATATGACCTGATCAGCCGCTTCAGGGTACGAGAAACTGTGAAAACCAGACACACACCAAAAGTGTGATATTAAACACACTGCTTACCTGACATACTGACTCATACACCCTTAGGGAAACTGCCATGGTGCCACTGAATAAAATTAAATCTGTCACTTACTTACCCTTATGTACTTTCAAAGCATATTTGTATTTTTATCCTTTTTAATGCAGTAAACAAAGAATAAGGCTGTGGTGTTTACGCTTCAAAAAGACACATAATTACAACATTTTTACAAAAAATATAAATGTAGCTTACTGTATATTACTTTATGCACTTTATTTAAAGTCTTCTGAAAGCATGAAATTTATCTCATCATATACTTTTGATTATTAAATCAGTATAGTTCAGTCACTGAATCAGTTCAGAAGCATTTAATTGAAAAGTTCTCTATAACTGATTCAGTCTGATTCGGTGTATGAAGCAGATTCAGTAATCAATTAAAAAGATCAAATTATGACTTATTCCCAAAAATTCATGATGATTCAAGATTTGCAGTGTGTGTTTTACTGACAAAAAGCTACAATTTGTCATCAAAAGGCTTGAAATATAATGCATGAGTTAAATTAACTAGTTTTATTATATGATTTATTATATGATTTTTAGTATTAAATCTTAAAAGCTTAAGACTCTTTTTTGTGACTGCATAGAAAAGAGTAACAAGCTCATCACATAATCTTTTTATTTGCATTCAGTGGAAGAAAGAAACTCATACAGGTTTGAAAGAGAGTTGTTATGTATACTATTTCTAGAACACATTATGATTTCATCCTTTTGGAATCAAACTTTTTTCTCAGCTAAAGTTTTAACCAAAGTTGACGTTGTCTCCTAGGCATGCATGTTTTTTTCCTGTAACAGGAGATTTATGTGTGATATACATCTGATACGAGTTGTCTGACATTTTCCATCTGTGCTCTTTCTTTGTTTTTCCCCATTGTGTCAGCTCTCATCACTTCTTACCCTTTTCACAAGCACAGTGACGACAGACTCTAAACTCACACGCACAGAGTCTCATGATTAAAGTGTAAATTCAAGCGACACATGTGGCCTGTGTTTGGGTGTAGGTGGTCAGGTATCGAGTCCCTCCTCTTCGTGTGATTACACATGGATATCACGCTCCTGCAAATGGCTCCTTCACACTTCGGTTGCCTGTAACATGCTCCATTAATCTGCTGTGGCAGGAAATTTAAGGCCTCTGACTGAAGCCTGAAAGCACATTATGTGTTTCTAGTAGGGTTGAAAATCAAGAAAATCAGTTCCATAAAAAAAAAAAAGAAAAAATATTTTTAATCTTGGTGAGAGAATACAGAGGTTTAAGAAAGTGTTTACTAGCCAAAAAATAAAATAAATGGTTTATGGTGGTGAGTTTGCAGTCTGTATTTACTGTAATGATGAAGGAATATAGAGCGCAAAAAGAGATATTATTTTTGTCTCAAGATAAAAAAAAAGTCATTGTGAGAGAAAGTTTTAAACAAATGTAAACCAAAATAATAATAATCATCATAATAATAATAATTAAAAAATAATACCAAAAACCAAAATAATAATAATAATAATTAATTAATTAATAAAATACAGTTATTTTACAAAAAGGGTGTGAAATTTAAGGTTCCAATTATGGTATATAAAGTCATAATTATGATAAATTAAGATAAATAAATGTATAGTTGTGAGATATCAGGTCAAACTCATGAAAGAGTTTTTTGCAGGATATTTTTCTATAATAAGGTATTAATAATTCAAATACTTTTTATCAGTAGTGTAATTAAAATAGTTGTACTGTGGTTTTATAACTTCTGTGATTTTTGTTCTTCTCTGTGCAGATACCAGTGTCCTCCTTGGTGTCATTTGTGGAAGCTCTGGAAATTGGCTACAGCAAGCACAGAAACCCTTACCACAATCTGATCCACGCTGCCGATGTCACACAGACAGCACACTATCTGATGCTACACACTGGCATTATGGTGAGTGAGCGCTCAGTGAATTGTGCATGCATGTCTCGCACCGACAAATATGACATCTGTTTGTAGTCAATACGAGCTGAGCGCTTGAGGTCTTAACTCAGGTTAATATGCGCAGCTGTTGAAATTCATTTTGATGATGTTGAATCATGGTAATGATGATTATTTTGGTAATGGCTGACTGGTTTGCTCTCTTACAGCACTGGCTCACTGAACTGGAAATATTGGCCATGGTGTTTGCTGCTGCTATCCACGACTTTGAACACACTGGAACCACGAATAACTTCCACATCCAGACCAGGTGTGTGGTGACCATAAGAAGCAGCCAGTGGTTTCAAATAAGCTACCTTAAAGGAATAGTTCACCTAAAAATGTACATTTGGTAAAAAACAATTCCATCCATAATGTAGATGAGTGTGTGTATATTTACAGGAATGGATTTGTAGAAATTTAACATTACATTACTTGGTCACCAATGGATTCTCTGCAGCAAGTCCAAACAGATAAAACACATTAATGAAAGATTTTTTTTCCATACAAAAACCTTCAGAGGATGTTGACTGATGGACTGAAGTTGTGTAGATTACTTTTGAATTATTGTGATGTTTATATCAACTGTTTAGACTCTAGTTACACTTTCAGTCGAATTACTTCGACGTTACATGTGGGAATTAGCAAGAGAGACCAATTGCCTTTGAGTTTTTTACAAAAGGCCAATAAATATTGGCGTGCATTTGATTGCGGTCAGGTGCACCTCATCACTGTGTGAGTATAAGAGGGCACGAGCGGAATGCCCATGCAGATTTTCGCTTCAGAGTCTTCGCCGCTCTGGGCTATCTAGTAGACCCCCCCAGCGAGTTCAGGAGAACGATAGATTAAGTTTCCTACCTTTAAAGAGTTCCTGCAACCTGCTCTCTCTTCTGTCAGCGATTCTCTGGGTGGCTGTCAGCGGATCCTGCGGGCTGGTAGCCTTTTTAAAGGCTGGTGTGCCAGTCATCTTAAAAATCCAGCAAGCAAAGACCTCTGAGTGCACGGAGTTGCTGCGATAGGTCTTCCCTGGGCAACCGGGAAAAGAGCTAATTTTTCCGCGGTTGGTGAAAACGTTCTACGGAATGTGGATCCGACCGCGCGCTACTGGGTGCGGAAGTTTCCTCGCCTCTTTGGATGGTCACGAGCGCTGTCTCATGTGCCTGGGTTGCGAGCATGCTGAAACAGCGTTTGTGGATAGTCAAAACAACTGCCGTGCCGAGGCGCCTGGGGGACTTCCAGGTGAGAGTTCAGAATGTTCCATCCCGGGTAACAGCCACACGAATTTCTGATGCACTGCATAGTCCCGTGGTCCTCCTGTAACAGGGCTGAGTGTGTCCTTCGGGGTGCCCCGAGAGGTTAGAGGTTGAGATATCTTCGGCAGCATCAGAGGGTGAGTAAGATGGTGAGGCTGAAACCGCTTCGGGAGCGCGCTGCAGTGCCTGCCCTTTCCGCAGCGGATACCGAACTGTCAGCTCTGCTCCCTCGCGCTGTGGTAGGAATCGGTCTGGAGGTACCGTGTGTGCCATCACCTGACCCTCCGCGTCTGGATGATTGTTTTCTGGGAGCCAGAGACGCTCTCTCCAAGGGCCATTCTTCCCGGAGGTGCACGAAGAGCTTGCCAGATCGTGGCGAGCCCCTTACTTGTCATGCCTGCACCCAGGCTCTTCGCCCCTAGCTACTCTCGATGGCGGTGCGGCCAGGGGGTATGCGGTGATCCCTCAGATGGTGCTTTCGCCTGTTGTGACCAGCTGCAGACCGTCGATGTCATCTCCGTCCCCACTCCCAGAGGAGGCCCGGGAGATTCTGTGTACAGTATATGGAAAGACCAAGTCTTCACCTCTTGGTGAAGACTTGATGAGATTTCACCAAAATCTCATCACCACCTTGCCCAGTGCCCAGAGGTTCCCATCTGACCCAAATGCTTTTGTCTCCTCAGATGCAAACCCAGGGCACTGTGTAGGCAGGTAAGCGCTGCTCAAAGGCAGCCAGACTCGCAGTCCCTACCCCTGTCCCCAAACAGGCTGCCCCGCGGCCTTCCCCATTGAGCCTCCTTGCACAAATGTGCAAGTTAATGAAGAATGAGGAACAGATCCGGTATCAAACCCTCATGAGACCTTGTCGTAGCCTTACATGGCCTGCGGCTCGCTCCCTTCAAGCCCCTTCAGAAAACAGATATAAAGAGTATCTGGTGCTGAAGGACAGCGCCTTGCGTTGCGCTGGTCTCTGCTAAGAGGGTAGGGGACCCACAAACCATCTCTGTCTACGAAGAGTGCCTTGAGCTTGGTCTGGCTGAAAACCCAGCCAGCTTGTGCCCAGGTTTCCTACCCCGGGAGGAGGCAGACCCAGCCTTGAGTTGCTTTTCCTGTATGTGCTCTGAGAAGGTGCTGCTACACTGACCTCACTCAAAGACTCAGAATGTTTTTCCTTTGTGTTGGTTCATGTTCGTTTTTTGCATTAATACATGCTAAAGGATCCTTGAGATCCTTTTTACAGGAACAGGCCTTATTTTGCGTGACAGCGTATGGCAGACATCATTGTTGTGAAAGTACATCACGGCATTAGCTTTTTCAGAAGACAAAAACTGATGGTACTGCAGCATGCAGGTATTTTGGAGGAGCGCTTGATCATCAGTGAGATGTGGGAGACGAGACTTGTGTGATGGGAAAATGGAGCCATTACTCTTGATTGTCGCTGATGTTCCACCTCAGCTTGTAGTTCTCCTCAAATCTACTCCTCAAGAGAATGAAGAGTAAATCTCCTGAGTTAATATCTGTCTCACTGAATAAAATGGGTTTCTTAGACTAACTAGACTAGTTTAGTAGAGAGACTAACAGGAAATTACAGTAAGATTTAGTTAAGTCTCCAGGACTTTTGTTTAAAAAAAAAAGCCATTCTTATCAAGAAATATATTTGGTTATAGAGTTGCTGAAGTCCGAATAAAGCCATTTCTGTGTTTAATAAATTACATATTTTATTTTCGATTTATTTATTTTCAACATACAGTATATGCATGTCCAAGCTGATGCATGGCTTTTCCAAACAAACAACAACCACAAAAAAATCATAGCATTCCTGTATTTAAACTGGTGCCATAAAATATGTGACCCTGGACAACAAAACCAGTCGTAAGTGTTAATTTTCCAAAATTAAGATTTATACATGATCTGAAAGCTGAATCAATAGGTTTCTCATTGATGTATGATGGATGGATAGGGCAATATTTGACTGAGATACAACTATATGAAAATCTGGAATCTGAGGGTACCGAAAAATTGAAAATCACCTTTAAAGTCGTCTAAATGAAGATTTTATCAATGCATTTTACTAATTAAAAATTAAGTTTTAAAATATTTCCTGTAAGAAATTGACCAAATACCTTCATGTGGTTCAAAGTCACATATGTATTTGACATTAAATGATAAAGCACTAATTGTTTTCATAACCGAATGTATATCAAATTCAGGATATGTACAAGTGCAACTGATATCACAAATCTTGTGCTAAATTTAAATACAGCTCTTTTAGATGTGCCATGCTAAGTATGACATCAATGGTGCCAAATTAGTTCTTGTGCGTCACATGACTGGTTACAGATTTGAACAACCAAGGGCAGTATTTTCAGTCAAAATGACTTTGAAATTTCTGTCATTCCTTCATCCAAAACTTCAGAAAGCTTAAAAAGGTACTGTATGAGTCATATGATTTACTTTTTTGTTTTTATGGTCCTTTTTGAAGCTTGACAGCCCCTGGTGACAATACGTTTTCATAAAAAAAAAAAAAACGTCTTTTGTGTTCTACAAAAGAAAGAAAGTAAGACTTCAAATGATGTAAAGCAACTAAATGATGATGAAATGTTTTATTTTTAAATCAACTAACCTTCAATAACCTTAAAGGGACTACAAAGTTATTTTAAAAATGAAGGATATTTTTTGACTCTTCTTTCTCTGGTCCTGCACAGATCAGAAGTGGCCATCCTCTATAATGATCGCTCTGTTCTGGAAAACCACCACGTGAGCGCAGCCTACAGACTCATGCAGGAAGATGAGATGAACATCCTGGTCAACCTCTCGAAGGATGACTGGAGGTACGCTGAGGAGGGATGTAGGATCAGTTTTGAGAAAGTGCCTGTTTTTTGAGTTGTGCATTGCTGTATTTTGCACAGGGAGCTGCGTACGCTGGTGATCGAGATGGTCATGAGCACAGATATGTCCTGCCATTTCCAGCAGATCAAGACCATGAGGAACACGCTGCAGCAGCCCGAGGGGTGAGTGGTGCTCCTGCGGTGTGAACACGAGGCTGTTCAAGTGCCCTACTATGGACTTTTTAAAATCATTAAAAATCATCATTTTTAAAAGAAAACATCCTGCAAAGTTTTAAATTAAACAGTTCACTGTATATAAAGTTATTGTCTCTCAAAAGAGTCGACTCTGAATCATTAAACGAGTCATTTTTCAAACGAATCCCACTTGTTGCTGAAATGAATGAAAATGCAAATTTAATCTTTGCCACTAGGTGCCGCAGTTAAAACATGAGTTTCCCAATAACGCTGTACACAAAGTAGCATTGAGCTCACAAACCCTGATTTAAGTGAAATCACAGCAGATTAGTGTCACCCAAAGGTGAGGTTTGGAAAAATTAATTGTTGAACTAATCTTTTGAGAGTAAAAATAAATGCATATTATTATAAGAAAATTAAAGTGACCTTGCATGCATGTCAACCTGTTGTTGTGGGCTCCTAAAAAACAAAATATGAACCTTTCATAATCCATAATCGGGCACTTTAATGAATGAGTGTGATGAATTGTCCGCCAAGTGGTAATGTGTCATACTTGTTGTATAGTTCTGGTTAGGAATGGGTGGTACTGTATGACGCATATGCTGCTTGATGAAATAAATGCTTTAAGGCTATAGACTTTTCTCTTAATTTATTTGATATGAATTATTTTCTTTGTTTTGCATCCATTAAGCTCCAAACTGAATCAGTCGACACGGAACATTAACCAGGCTCATAGGATTATTAACAAAAACAACTAAAAGGGTCCAGGGTCTATTTTCCCAGGAAAAAAGAGATCTTAGATATACGAGGATGTTTATTCTCTCTTTTTTTCTTTACTTATTCTACTCCAGATGCATTCTTCTGATGGAAGAAATCTTTTGCTCTGTTGGCAGAAATTATTTTTAACAGGACTTCAAGTGGAGTCATTTATTTTAAGACTCTTGATGTCCTAAATTTCACTTGACATTTTAAGTTTAAAGAAAAAATATGTCTTGTTTAATCTTTACGTTGGCCTTTTTTGACAAATTATATACTAAAGTGACTAGATAATAAACTTAAAAGTGAATATACACTACAACCGTTTGCAGAGCTGCATACTTTAAAAATAGAATTAAAACTACAATATTGTGAAATAATATTACACTTTAAAATAACTGTTTTCTTTTTCAATATATTAAAAAATGTCATTAATCCTGTGAATTATTCCAATATACTACTTCCTTGTTCATGAAACATTAAAGTAGCTCATGTATACTATACACAAAGTTAGAACTAACACATTTTGACCTTACCTTAGATTTATGTATATATATATATATATATATATATATGCTATAAAATACATTTGGTAGTAGTATTTATTTATTTTAATTAATTTATAGTGTAGTCTTTTTTTCCCTAACTAACTGTGTAATTCTTTTTAATAAACATAAAGTACCATAGGTAGCATTTCTGCCAAAAGATAGCTGTTACTACAGTTTTAAACAGAGAAACAGAGTGACAGACAGAGGCTGATGGTGCTATTTAATCACAATCCTCTCGTGTCCTTTGTTTGTAAATGTGTGTGTGCTCTGTAAGTGTGGGTGTGTAATTTATGGATTCATCATCTGTTTACACGCACTCCAGTGGATTTTACAGCTAGTGTTTGTGATGAAGTGTTTGTATGTGACTGATGAAGCTCTGATGAATGTGTCTATCAGAATAGACAAGGCTAAAGCGCTGTCCCTGATGCTGCACGCGGCTGATATCAGCCATCCCGCTAAGGGCTGGAAACTGCACTACCGCTGGACACAAGCCCTCATGGAGGAGTTTTTCAGACAGGTACACTCTTCATAATATTTATCTCTCATAATACAAACAGAACTTAAAGAGACACACACTTAAGAGATACAAACATTATCTGGGGGAAAACTGGAGTCCATCAAAAAGCTGTGCTGTTTTGCTACCATTTACATACTTAAAAAAAACTATTTTATATTGTGCTGTCAAATAATAATTCAAATACAAAATAATACATGTTGTTACACATAATGTATGTTTGTGTGTACTGTGCATATTTATCATGTGTATATATAAATGCATACAGTATATACTTTGAACATATATACATTTATTTACATAAATATATTTCTATAATTTGTTATATATAAATATATTTAATATATAAACATAACACATCTTTAACTTTTTTTTGGATGGGATTACTCATTTGACAGCTCTAATTTTAAATTAATTTAGATTTTTCTGTTCTACAATTAATTTTTTTTAATTATAATAACTAAATTAAGTAATATTTTAGTAATTTTATTTTTGTGTTTTTGTCTTTGTAATTTTTTTGCAGTGTACATATGTTTAATGAAGAAATAGAACAGAATAGAATAGAATAGAATAGAATAGAATAGAATTGAATTGAATTGAATTGAATTGAATTGAATTGAATTGAATTTCCGTTTAGAGAGTGAGGGAGCCTGAGGAAAAAACAAACAACAACAACAACAAAAACAATAAAAACATTGATAACCAGTTCCAACTGAACTTAACCAGAATCCATTTGTATGCTGAGTTTCTTTTGAAAGTTGCTCTCAGAATCCCATTGGCTCAGAAATCACGGGTACACGATGTCTCTGTCTGCTTTGCTTTTCAAACACAAAGACGGAAGAAGAAAGTTTTATTACACTATTCACAGGACTCTGAATCAGTGGGAGTGAGTAATACTTTCTGCTTCTTTTATTATCTCTGCAGGGTGACAAGGAGGCAGAACTAGGGCTGCCGTTCTCTCCACTGTGTGACCGGAAAGCTACCATGATTGCCCAGTCCCAGATAGGTACAGTAGAGCTAACACACACACACACACACACACACACACACACTAAAGGCCATGTTTGGAACAGCATGCTCATATTACACACATGACTGTGTAGTATTTCTATTTGCTTGCTTTAAAAAGTATATAAAAATAGACAGATGTTCTAATACTGTATTCCATAATGCCTTATGCTCAGCTTGACCTTTCATTTTCAAAGCTGACAACTAAACATTGTTATTTTGAGTCATTGTTTAATTGGACTACCAAATGTTAGGTGTTTATGTTAATACTAAAACAGTTGCTTAACACCTTCAGATACTGTTTTAACAAAACCTCAGTGTTTATTCACAATAAAGTGCTTTTAAGCAATTACATTTTTAATCTAATTGTATGATGTTTTGATTAATTACCTAACTACCTTTAAAAAGAAATATATATATTTAAAAAAATTTACTTTAAAAAATATTTTGTTTAGAATTATTTTTTTTATTTGGAAATGTATTTATTTATTTTCAGAATGACATAAAAAAAAAAAAAATATATATATATATATATATATATATATTAGAAAAATAAGTCACATACTGACTATATATAACACTATATATAATTATTTGTGCACAATATAGATATAATAAAACTGTAGAAATATTACAGAGGGAAAGACTAGTGTGAGAACCGTGTTACTATTCTGTTGTAAACATCCACACAGACGTGTCTTTAGTGCCGTCATGCTCAGCTCTCTACTGCCATCAAGAGGCTGCTGAGGCAATTACATGCTCTCTTGTATTATTTAATCGCGCTCATAAAATAAATGTGTTTTGATTTAATGACACAATAACTAAAGGCGTCTTGATTGAATCAACATCCATTATCGCTAATGAGTTTCTAGCTGGTTAAATAAACAGCAAAGGTTTTAAACAAATTCCATTATTTCCTTCAAAGGGTTCATCGATTTCATCGTGGAGCCCACGTTCTCTGTTCTGGTTGACACTACAGAGAAGATCATTAGTCCTCTCATAGAGGAAGCTGTTAAATCTGGGGGTGTGCGCAGGTCAAGGTGAGGTGACGGTTAGCATGCTGAAGGTGTTTGGTTGAGAGATGATAATCCGTGTGTAATCTGCTGTTGTGGTGCAGTTTGACGGGTCGAGGCTCGGCTGCGGTGGTGGAGTCAGTGCAGAGACACAGCGGTCGGGGTTCGAATGATGAGCAGGGAGCAACTACAGATTACTCACTGTGTGGCATTGACCTGAAGCATGTCCGACACCTGCTCTCTGAGATCATCCAGAACAACAAGGAGCGCTGGAAAGAGCTGTCTGTTCAAGGTCTGCACACATCTGCTACTCACTATTCACTCCCAACTCATTTATCACAAATGAATAAGCACATGAATATATAACTGTTCTAAATGTGCATGTGCCAAAATATTTTAGATTACAGATTTTAAATGAACATTAAAAATTTGCATTTTGTCAAGTGTCTATTTACATAGTAGATTATAATATATTACACAATGTTTTTTAAACCAAAGGTCAACTTTGAGTTTGTACCTCACTTTGTTAAAAAAAAATATAAATGTATAAATGTTATTAACTTAAATAAAATACAAATATTAATCAAATGAAATGTGTAAATAAAGTGTGAAAACTTTATTTAAAAAGCGTACATGTTGCATAAAATGTCATTCATAATTGTTACATTTATGAAATTAAATTTCCTCCAAATATGTTTACATTTAAATACAATTGTAAGATATGAATAAAATAAAGCAATAATTGGTATTTATGCATACATAAATGAATACCTAAGCATAAGCATACATAAATAAATTAAAATTCACTCATATTTATAGTTTTAAAAAATTAAAAAAAGATTACACTATTTATATATTAAACCCTTTATTAGCTTATTATTTAATAAATTAAATTTTATTATTTTAGCCACTGTAACCACACAATAAAAGTGAGTTTATTCAGTTACAAATCTTTTTTTTTTAAACAAGTTTATGTTTACATACTAAATGTGCAATATTTATATATATTATGTATTAAATACACACATAAATGTATATTTTAAGGAAAAATATGTTAGATTATATAACATATTTATTTTAATATAAATATATTTTTATAAATTATATACAAGTATAAATATGTATACTGTATACTGTATACAAACTTTCAAAAAATATATTTTCATATATGTGTGAGTTTTTATCTACATAATACATATACACAGTATACATGTAAACAAATGTTTTATTTTGAATGCAGTTAATCGTGGTTAATTGTTTAGCAGCTCTAATTAGCAATATGCCACAAATTCTTGAGCTTATTGCATTCCTTTGAAATAATAACAACTCTTCCACAGAAATGACCCTTCTGCTTGTTACTTGCCAATTCTGTGATTTTTCTTAAAATATACTAGTACTTTCTGAGTGAAAATGTTTTCTACACCATTTTTTACACCATTTTAGTGACCCATAAGTGTTTAGTGACATACAGTCTCCTGATCTCACTTCCTATCTCTTCCCAGAGTTGGCCAACAAACAGCATGAGAGAATGTCAGACCTGGAAGAGGAGCCCATGAGGAACACACAAGTCACACTGTCCCGCAGCAGTGCAGCCAGAGGGAGTCACGACTCAGAGTCCAAGTCCCTGAACGAACTGAACAATACGGACTCCACTCACTCTTCCCAGGACTCTCTGGACCAGAGCTCCCAGTCCCCGACGGAGGGGCCCGTCGACGGCTCCCCAGAGGAGCACAGCTCAGAACCTCTGCCTTGGAACGGCAAAAGCGCCTGACGTCACACGGACGCTGCCAAGCCAGAATGTTTTTAAACAGAAACAGGATGATGTACATAGCATTGTCCTCATTGTATTGTAATGCTATTATACTCTCGGGCTCGGAGAGCTAAGTGTGCAGACAGATGCGCAGAATGTCCACGCAGCGCATCGTAGAGACGGTAGTGTACAGTGTTGTGATTGCGACTGTGTTATTGCTGGAGACTGACCTCTATCGTCCCCTTGAGGAGGATTTAGCGAGTCCCTGAAACGCAACGCTACCTATTTGGCTCCCGGGCTTTATTCCTGTTGGTTCAATTAGGTTTTAAAATGTTTTTCTTTTCTCTCTCTCTCTCTTTTTTATTTGGTTTGTAGACTGTGATTATTTATTTAAAATTAAGCAGCTACACTTTGCACCACGATTAGTTTCAGTATTTTATTCTCGATACGGTCATGCTTTCTGCGGCACATTAGGACAGAAAGGCTGGAATATTTTACTTCATTCTGGCATGAAATATCCCTGTGGACTTATGAATGTTATTCCCTCCAATTTCCAGAACAATCCATAAAAAGCATTTTTTATTGTAGCATGTATAAGTATGTGCAGGTGTAAAATTTTAGTAGAACATGCCGCCTTTTAAATAATGAGCCGATTTTTTAATAGTAGAGATACATGTCCTCAAGGGGGCGTTATTTCATTTGAACAAACCAGTCTCCAAATGAACCAAACTGTGTCCCTTTAAATCCATACAGTATTATGATACATAGCAGTGTCCAAATTAATGTTACACACATTGGCTGTGTTCGGATGGCATACTAGCTTACTATTCAGCGAATACTGCATTATGTAACAGTTTAAATCAATATGCTTTGTTTAGTGTTTAGAAATCTCTAATATTGCATTTGTTTCTTTATACACTGGAAATTAAGAGGTTAAATCAAGAAATCTACAAGATCTATCTATCAAGAACAACATTAATAGTACGCTTTTCTGAATGCAGCCATTGTGCATTACACTGTTTTACAGAATCTCAGAACAACTACGAGATACCAAATCACTGTATCATGTTTTATAACTTTATGTGAAAATACTGTTCATTTATTTTTTATTTTTTGCATTATATATGACATAAACCGGCCAAAACAAGATTTTTGTCATCTGTATCTCTTTTAAGGTCCGATGTAACGCCGCTCCCTTTACCCTCACACGCATTTTGAAAAACACATTCGAGCTCAGGGTCTGTTAAATTGTAGAAAGTAAGTTTATTTAAAGTTATTAAACAGAAAAGCTTCAAAAAACAGAATACTGCATTTCATTTATAAGTCAGGGATGACAGAAACACCTGCTGAAATGAACTCCTCAATGCCTTTCAGAAGAAAAGCATCTAAATAATTGTTTTGTAAGGATCTCATGAAGGACTTGTCTCAGGAACCACATTCATTTTTTTTGCATTGATATTATTTTCATTACAACTGAGCATGTTTAAGCACAAGCACACAAAAAAAGAAGTATACGAAACAGAAAGTTAGAAATGTACAGAATGTATTTTTTACTTTTTCTTGCAATAATACGAATTATAAAGTTTTTTTTTTTTTTATTGTAATGTAAATTAAATTCATACTAATGTAATTCATACTATATACATGTTCTACAAATTTTCTACAGATTTAATGTTACCAAAAATATTAGTAGGGTACTAAAGAGCGCTCATCTGTTCAAAAGCATTTACACAAACAAACAAAAAATGAAACTGCCCAGTCATTTCATAAAAACATCTCCTTCTGACGGAATGCATTAATGCAAGCTGATTATTGTTTTTTGGGGGGGATGTGTGTGTGCTTATGTGTGTTGAAGAAGATTTGAAATACTCTAATAATGTTAGCATGTACAGTATCAAGCTTTAACTCCATGTATAATGCCCACTTTTCAGACACTCATGTCAAAGAGCCGGTGGGCTGTACAACAGCCGCATGGGACTTCAGAGTCATGTCTGCATACAAAACAGCCATATTCCTACAAAAATATTGCTTCTGTCAGTGAAAGTTACATCAAATCCCCGAGCTCTTTCCACATGAGGTGATCAAAAATAACGTGGCAGAATGTGATTGGCTTCACAATCCTTCCCATGTATTGCTAAATCATCACCAGAGCATGATGAAATACAACTACATTAAAGTTAATATATGAAATAAATAACAATCTGAGAGAATGTATCGTGGGGTCGAAAATTTTGAGATCACTACAAAAAAAACAACAACTCTATTTTGCATATATATACCTCATGAATAAAGGTTTAAAATTAGCATCTCGTATTTAAATGTATTTATTTACTGCATTATTAAAAAAAAAACTATAGTGAAATTTGCTCTCAAACTATTTAAAAAAACAAAAAAGGTAAAAAAACAAAACAAAAAAAAATCCAAACAATATTACAAACAACGTCAATTTAATCTGCGTTACTCGGTCTGACTGTCTTTCCATTCCCCGCTGTTCTCCTCTTCCTCCTGGAAAAGTGAAGAAGGGTCTGTCTGGTTTTTCAGGATCTTTACCCCTGTGAAAAGAAATGATTTGGCGAGAGTCAGCTTTTCACCTTTTCATTACAGGTTCCTCAACAGGACTCTTCACACAAAAGCTTACTATATGAACTCTGAACCTTATCTACAATAGGCATATGATATGAACAATCGATTAATCGTTGATAAGAGATGCAATCGATTCATTTTCCTGTTGGCACAACCCTGAAGGGATCTTTCATGAAAATAATTTACTGATGTACAAACTACGCTTTTAATATGATATCCAACCTTTAAAAACATACAACACAAAGTTCCTTTGTAGTAAAATGTAGTAATAAGTCATGTTTTATTATCATGTTTGCAGCCTATCGGGCACTTCACTGTGACAGCACAGATGGATTCATTCCTAAAACTTCCTGTATTCATTCGTGGCTTCTGACCCTGTTCTATTAACTTTTCCCGAGATTTAACTTCAAATGCGGGAACAATTTAAGTGATAGTAACGAATTATTAATCTTTCATTCCCCCGCGTTTACCGCATTATGTGAAAACAATCATTAAAAATTAAACAATAAAATAAGCCTGTGAATCTTGAGAGTGAGACAGCGAGGATTTGGAGAAAAAAAATCTAATATTATTAAATTTTTTAAGATGTAAACAGAACATTGGCAAACGTTTTGCCCAGGGGCCCACACAACCCATAATCCTTCCTTGGTGCCATGAAACCCTTTAAAGAGGAGCGTTCAGTGGTGTCCGCGGAAGCATTAATGATCCCGCTATGAATTTTCTAGCATCTATTCATTTTAATATCCTGCTACAAGCGTTTTATTTAGACCAGAAACCCCTTTCATTCGGCTGAGGAAGCTGGCATTTGGAGAGCCATTTGCACACGCCGTTGACCTTATGCCTCTGCAATAGATGCATTTTACAGTAATAAGATTAACGGTTAATCGATCCATTATACAAGAAAAATTTGTTACATTTACATATTCAATACATGTATATACATTTATGCATGTAAATACATGTCATTATTTTCAAAACATGCTTTATGTGTGTCTTTATATATACATAATACATATACACAATACACACACATATATAATGCAAACAAAATCTCTTATTTTTAATAATTGTATAAAATTATTTTGGATGTGCTTAACTGTTTGACAACACTAGTAATAATGTTCCACAAAAGCACTGTTTATTACTTTATTTTAAATCAAATAAATGCAGCCTTTTGTGGCAAAACAAACTTCCTTCATTAAAAAAATATTCCCAAACTTTGAACAATAACATGTACGTTTAAAATATGTGAATGTAACATTGGATTCTATTTTGGTCTCTTTGCTGAATTCAAAAGGCTAATACAAATCAATATTGTGCAAATCGTGGGGAAAGCTTTACCTACATGTTTCGGCAGAATTATGTATTATGTGTTTACGATCTGGTCCTACCAGGGACGAAGGGGGGCTGGTGCTGGTACGGCGTATCTTTGCGTCTGGGTGACAGGTCTCCAGGTTCCTCAGACAGTGTGTCCAGCTGTTTTTGAGAGAGTCTCAGAGGATGATGACTCTCTCGTTCCTCTTGCTGGCTATCGCTGTGCTCTCTACCTGCAGGATGAAGACAGTGTGAGTCCCAGCATTTACCTGTCCCAGTGTGACCTGACTTACCCCTCTAGATCCAGTTGACTAGACTAAGGTACAGTAGATCAAAGGTTGATTGCGATCATCTCGATGCAAAAGAGTATAGACAGTTAGGAAGTTATGATAATTCCTGGTGAAGCACTGTATTTTTGAGCAACACAGCAACAGAATGAATTAATATTAAGTATCACCTTCTATCTGGACAAGCTTGTTGGCTTTCTTTGTAATGCACTTGAATGTTTAAAAATACAGTCACTGCTCATATATACTTAAATAGAGAAAGACAAACATTTCCAAATCCCACAACTTGCTTGTTGTTGCAACGTTATTTCACGTCTTCCAAAGTTTAACGGCTTTCGCCCGTTTAAACCCACTCAAAGGCTTGGAGGGGTCTGGACAATTATTATTATATTTCCGATTGGATTCGTCTGGAAAAAACCCCCCGCCTAGGATGCTTTAAAGGTGAGTAAAAGACAGGATAATGTTTTATAGCAAAATAACACATGCTGCAAGGATGACATATAACTTAT
>JAUCNO010001888.1:5155014-5173640 GCA_032353835.1 Enteromius viviparus
ACCGCATCTGCAACGCACTGCCGGACAGCAACCGCGTGCAGTGTGAACGCTCTGATCCGTTAACATGGGTGCGTAAATAAATACGCAACGCATACGCACTGCATACGGAGTATGTGTGGAACAGGCGTGAGATTTGGGGAAAAGGAGCCAGAGGGTAAAGTTGTTTATCTTTGTGGCTTGTGATTTGGGGATCTACGAGTTCCTCACCTCTCATCTGGACTAAGATGCTGGAAGACCATAGACTGCTGTCTCATGAGAGCCAACTCCAGATCCATCATCTGAGTCCGGAAGACGTTCAGACTTCTGCGCCGCATCTGGAGCTCCTGCAGCACACAGCAAGTCAGTAGGGACAAAAATAATGAGTTAAAGACTACTCTTGCACAAGCTATATGAGCATCTCAATTTCATTAGAGGCTTCTAGTAGCGCAACTCAGGTTTATGAAAATGAACTAGCATGTGACCGTTTCATCTTCGGGAAATGATGTACCTCATAAAGCGGTTGGACAGAGCGCGGTGTACAGATCCTGTCTATGGGTGTGTCCCCTCCATGCACGGATGAGCTCTGCCAACAAAACCACAGATCTGTTATGACTTATGAGTCACACAGGAAAAGCATGTCTTAACTGAGCCCAGTATAATGTAGAATGCTGACTCTGCTGATTATTTGCATTTTGGGTGGGATTCGCAAGAAACCGGAACACACTTCCTTGTTCTACTTTATGCAGATATATAACTGTTCAAAACGAAACAGTTATTGCAGGTCAAAGTCTTCATATACAAACAAACCAGACAAACACACACACAAATATATATATATATATATATATATATTTGTGTGTGTGTGTATGTATATGTATGTATTTATGTGTATATAAATATTTATAGATAGATAGAATACCCCAAAAAACAAAAACAGAAACAAAACCCAGCTATCTAACACAAAACACAATAAAAAACATGATTTATAAAAAAAAATAAAAAAACAGACATACACACACATACTGTATATGAATATATATATATATAAACCTATCATTTAATTTTAGATGGCAGATAATTTTTTTAATTAATACATTTTGATTAAGCAAAGTTGCATTAAATTGATCAAAAAATAAGAGTTAAGACTTAAAACATAAATAGAAATTACAAAAATAAATCTTTCACAAATATTAAGCATAATGTTTTTTTAACAGAGTGAAGTGCTATAAACAACTAAAAAAAATTATGTGATGATTTTCTGTTTTTATTTAAAAACTATTTATTTATCAATTATATATATAAAATACATTCAACTGTATTTAGGTAATAACACCATGATAATCAAAATTAGCACTCTTTTAATAATAATAATTATAATAATTACCAAACAGTGTTGCAGCAACATCATAAACATCAACTTTCCACTTCACCAGCAACATTCCTTAAGAAATTCTTTCCTGTCCTGACTTGTTTGGGACACATCCCACTGTTTCCCAATCACTGTTATGCGTAAATAACAAAACAGTTCAACCCATGCAAATATATCCTCTGTGTTATAGCAAAAACGCCACCAGCTAACCTGTTTCTACAGTCAAATAGTGTGTACTGTCATTCCGCCCTGCTATAAATCACAAACATTTACTAATGAGCGCATATCAGAGCCTCATTAATAACCGCATTTACCACAGGTTAAGATTGATCAGAGAGTCATTAAATCAGGTTATGTAATACATAAATATACAAAGAGTTTTGACGATCGTTACCTGACCAAGATTCTGCATTGTCCCGCGAATGTCATGCAGGACCCTCCTGAGCTGCATTTCTGTGCTGCCCATCGCTGGTACTGGGGCAGGAGGCGTTTCAAAAGAACAAGAGTAGGGTGGAGATGGATAATATGGATGACTATATGGGGCGATAGGGTGATGAGGAGAACTGTTGTAGCCCATACTGTAAGGGGCACTGTGGGATTGCACAAAAGGGATGTGAGGTTGATAGGGGCTGCCATAGGGAGCTCCCTGAGGAACGTTATAAGGTGAGTAGAATGGGCTGTAAGGCACACTGTGAGGATTCGCATAATGCGTATTGTGCTGGGGTGTAAATGGTGCCCCCTGTGGTGGAGCAAATGTATTGCTCTGAAGAGGTTGAGGATAAGGAGAGCTCTGTGGTTGTGGGAAGTGAGCGTGGTGGGGAAGTCTGGTAGGGTATGAGGAGTTGTAGGCCTCTCCTTGATGTGGAGAGTACAAGAAGCCATGAGGAGGAGGAGGAGGGTGGCCCGGACCTGTAAACTGACTAAGGTTTGGGACGCTACATGTGCTCCAGTTTGGACCTTCTCCCAAGGGCCTCTGAGTCCAGTCTGCAGGGACACTATAAAGCGAGCTGGAAGAGCGAGTCAGATGTTGGGGTATGTTGAGAAGTTGTGGTGGCGTTTTTAAACCACCTGCTGGAGCAGAATTTGAGAAAGTAGACTGGCCACCAGCATTATCTATTTCGTCTTCTTCCATGATGGAATCCACTTCTTCTCGGTCACTGCGATTCTCCTCATCGTAGCGGTACGAGTACGAGGGTGGGGTACAGTGCTTGACCGAACCCTTTCCGAGTTGGATTCTCATGGAGGTAACCACTCGAGCTGGGCTGAGGGGAGATGTTGGGAGGGAGCTGGATCTCGTTAAAGGATTCCTCTCCAAGCTTTCCCTTAGCAAGTTCCTGTCCCTCACCCATACTCGGCCAGGACGTACCTCATCCATAGAGGATGACCTCTGATGGGCTGTTTTGAGGGCCATTTGTCTTCTTTGAGTCATAGATTTGCATTGCTTAAGGCACGAAGACTCTGGAAGATCTGGCCCAGAGGATGGACGTAAATCCTCAGAGGAGTCTATATCTATGCCTAAACCAGGCTGGGATGTGTTGCTTTCATGAGCTACATCCAAGAAGGAATCTGCTGTTACAGGATCCACCATTGTACTCGAATCTGTGGTGAAATTGGATTCAACTATGGAAGCCCTATCAGAGTCAGGAGAAAGGAGCGGTCCATTGGTGCTAATATTGTCAGAGTCTGAATTGGGAATTTGGAGGCTGATGATTTCAGGGACTTCTCGGTTGGCTCCACTCTGGCTATATGTGCCTCTGCTGGACTGAGGAAGGGCTTCCTCCCCCTGCAATCTCTCAAAATTGGGGTACTCTAATGCTGTGGGCGTGCTAACTTCTCCAGCATGCGATGTCACTGTGGTTTCGCTGTCACAGCTATCCGAGCTTTCTTGTACCTAAGAAAATTCAAGAGAGAAGTTTCACTTCCATTATCCATGGGGGCACTGAAGGACTGCTTCTTAAAAACGTTGATGTTGAAATAATTTATTTTTGTTCTTATATATGTTTTGTAAATTCCCGTAAGAGCACATATGCCATAATTTTAATTTCTTAATTCATCATTTCAAGGATTTCAAGATATAGAAGGACATTTCAGAGATACCTTGACAACATTCACTACTTACTATACATTTCCATTCCTATGAAATTGATTTGTAGTTTAAACCAGTAAGTACAATAAACATCCGTTTATTATTCTATAATATTTTTTTAGAACAAGTGCATCTAAATTTTAACATTTCTGTTGCAAATATATTCAGAAGAACACATTTGACATTTAAATTAAATGTATTTGACAAAATATTGTTAATACGTTAGTAAATAATAGTGCTGTCAAATAATTAATTGTGATTATTCGCATCCAAAATAAAAGTTTTTGTTTACACAATGTGTGTGTGTACTGTACATATTATACATATTTCTAATAAATATGTTACGTTTATATATTGAATATAATTATATATGATATAATGTATATGAATATAAATATACACATGTAAATACATGTTAATATTTTTTAAATATATGCTGTATGTCTTTATATATATACACGTGTAATAAATATACTGTATACACACATTATATAAACAAAAACTTTTACGATTAATCACTAATACATAAAAATAAAATCAAGTAATAAATAAATAATAAAATAAAAAAAGTAAATTAACAATAACAGTATTTTTTTTTTATATTGTAAAATATATTTTTACAAATATTTAAAACTGAAGTTATTTATTTCATACTTTTTTGATATCAGTGCAATCCAAATTCAAACAAACATTTTTTTCCAAGGTTCGAGGAGGATGACAATTTTTTGTATTCATAGACTGCAGAGAGCAGATGGTTATGCCCACACTAGCGTACCTTCAGGTGATTACCCGAACCGTCTGTGGATGGGTCCTCTGCAAACCCGCTGCTGTCAGACTGCTGGCTGGTAGTCCTCAATAACCTCTCTATTGGGAGACAGACTAATTTACCAGCAGTCAAAGACTTCAAATTCAATCCAGTTATTAAAATTCATGTTTATGAGTTTTAAGGCTTATATCTCATTATTTAAGTTCAGCCTGCCACCTATTAATGTTTTCCTATCCCTGTTTCAGTGTAATTCCATGACCAACAATGAGGAATGTTTGAATACAAAAACAGCTTTGGAATTACAAAGTTGCTCAAGACCGAACAAGGCTCAACTATTTTATGCTGAAATCCTCAAAATGACACACATGCTATTGATAAAACTTAACATGAAGCCAGGATTCTACACATTTGAATAGTAAACATCTACTGAATTCTACCACACGAGGGCAGACTTGATCCATACTTGATCTAAAACACATACTAAAGTTCCTTCAGCTGTTTAGGGCTGGGCTGGAAGGCAGCATGATAAAACACATCACAGTTATGTCTAGGGTTTAAATAAGACTCTTCCGCTGTGATCTTGGAAAAGTGTCTGTGTTTTTCTTTAGGGAATGACAAACCGGATTTGCTCACACGGTCATTGCGTTCTCAAGAAAAATGAGTCTGAAAGCATTTTTTCCCCTTAACTCAATTAAAAAAAACCTCCCAAAAAGTCTAATACAGCCTTCCAAATCTCACAGATGTGGCAAACAATACTATAGCAAAACGAACACATCCTGTTGCTAAGAAGTCTCTTTTACATATTTGTTTCGATTTAAAATGTCATATAGCTTTTGACACCAATACAAATTGGGTTTCCTGGTAGCGTGACTGATAACCGCAGTCCATCCACACTCACCGCTGCCAGCTCGAGACATCCCACCAGGACCAGGAAGAGCTTCATCCTCATTACTCTGCAACTGTAAAGAAATTGATCATCACCAATCTGACAGATCACACTTGACGCTTCAACATTACACCAGTTTTTGATATTTTAATTATGCAAGTTGTTAAAAAATGCAGAATGACCAGATGCCAGCATATAAAATGACCTTATAAAAGTAGTGGGTGGTTGGACAAACAGATAGTCACACCCCAAACTCACGCTATAGGTCAAGCCAAAGTTACTACATCATACTGGGTATGGATTCTCAAACAAATAGAGCTATAAGACACAAAGTAAAAGTGTAACGACAAACAATTAAAACTGTCATTATTTTCTCAATTTAATATTGGTCTTACTGACTGATTTCTACAGAGCATTAAAAATACTTTAAGTTCACTGGAGTCCAAGTAAAAACATGACATTTATCAAAATATCATCTTTGCGCTCCACCGAGCACAAGTCAGTCAGACAGGTTTAGAATGACATGAGGGTGAGTAAATGAATAACTCCTTGAAACTTGATACACTTTAAGCAATGTTTCCTGCTAAAAAAAAATTCTGTATGAAAATAAGCAAGTAAATAATTTGGATGTATAGGGCAATATCTGGAATCTGAGGGTACCCAAAAATCTAAACGCTGAGAAAATTTGTCCAAATAAAGATCTTATCAATGCATATTATCAATCAAAAGGTTTAAATATATTTTCAGTAAGAAATTGACTAAATACCTTCACGGGACATGATCTTTACTTACTATCCTAAGGGTTTTTGGCAAAAATAAAAATCAATAATTTTGACCCATACTATGTATTTTTGGCTATTGCTACAAATATAAACCAGCGACTTAAAACTGGTTTTGTTGTCCAGGGTCATAATTTTTCTATAAATTTTTTTATTCATTATTGGTATTACTATTGGTATTTTTTTATAAAAGTAAATTATATATCTTTTTTTTTCACTCTCCAATTCTTATAATAATATAATATAGTTGTATTTGTATAGGGCTTAAACGAGTGCAGGAGTCATGTTTCTAAATTATAGACAGATGAGTCACTTGCTCAACTAAAGTGCATAATATAATACCTAATTCAAAAATGGTTATAGAAATTTTACTTTGTTATGCTGAAAGCAATGTTAAAATAGCAGAAATTGTATCATCAAAAACGGCACAATTCAGCTTTAAATGCAGGTTTTGGAGGGCATGGTGTTGGCAACAGATAAACTTGCGGCAAGCCAGACTTGAGTATCAGTGATGAACACTGTCTGCTATCAGGATCCTGTAGCATGCTTGAACATTATCAAAAGCTAAACCATAATCCCCAGAACATCCTCCAGGCGCTCCATGTTCCCCACTTATTTTTAGCTTGGAGTGTCATGACCTCTGCTGTTTTTACGACAAAAAAAAAAACTTTAGGAGAAGCTTGGAGATGATTGTCAGCGTGAGAAATGGACAAGGAAAATCAGGGAGGATTGTTTTGCTAAAGTGGAAGCGAGAGAGAAGCATACATACCTCCTCCATTTCAAATGAGTCTCTGGGCTGGCTGAGTAGGTGGGCTATGTGCGGGTTGGACAGCAGGTTGGACGGTTCTTTATCCGGGGTGGAAGTGATGGTCTGCTGGGGCTCAAGTTCCTTGAAGTCACTCTCGTCAGACACCCGACTGATTCTCACCTGGACGGGGGAAAGTGGCATGTCTTTATCCAGAGCTGGCATCTCAGTGGAGTGATCACCATTCATTAACGTAGAGTCCTTGGACAAAGTTTCTGGGATGTCTCCGTTGACTGAAGCCTCTGAGATACTTTGCTGGGCCTCCTCGGTCACTGTGGCCAGAGATGAATCTTTTTTCCTAAAGCCTTTCTGCTGAAGTTTGTGCTCAGTCTCCCGTAGCTCAGAGTTTGCACCTTCTGTGTTGTCAGCGTCAGATGCCGAAAGCAGTTTGGCTGCTCCTTCTATGGCAGAAGCCAGCAGGTTCTGTTTTGTAATGTTTCGTTTTAGAATCTTGACTGCATTTAGAGCGGAATTATTCCTTTTTAATGGAGAGGGGATTTTAGTCTCTGTGTCGCCGCTGCCGATTTTCTCCATAGGTCTTCCAGATACATGGGAGTAGATCTCAGAGAAGACGTTTGCCACCGTGGCCAGAACTTCTGTTTGTCTGAACCGACCTACAGAAAAAGAAGGACAGCTTTAGACAGATCTTAAAACCTTTCAATAATTTACCTTTGAAAAAGAGAAATAAAAACAGAAACGATAGAAAAACACTATAGAAGCAGTCAACTTTAAGCAGTTTCCTGCAATTACTGTTGCAATAAAATAATAATTCACAAGTTTGCACTTCATAATACGATAGTAAGCGAGTTGGCGAAGATGCGGAAGGGAAGGAAATGGGTTTATTTATAGTGGGTATGAAAGATCTGATTGGCCGGATGAAATGAGGTTATTGATTAGATAATGCGGTGACAGCTGCGGTTGATTCGTACACACTTACTCCAAAATTAGTTTTGCAATGTCACTAATAAAGTAAGCTTTAAAAAACAATATATATATATATATAAATTGTACACTAACATGCAAAATTGTACAGTAACATATTACAACAACAACATCACAATTATTATAATTAGAATACATTTATTACATATAATTTAATTTTTCATATAATTTTTAATAAGTTTATTATATTAAGTGCTGTAAAATAATTAATTGATTAATCACATCCAAAATGAAAGTTTGTGAAAATGAAGCATGTGAGCAGTGCATATTTTGTATATAAATACAAAAACATACAGTATATATTTGAAAAAATCATATATATCCACACAAATATACTATATAACAAAAACGTTTATTTTGGATGCCATTGAACATGATTAATCCTAATATTTCATGGTTGCTTGGATAAAAGGAAGTGAAATTAATAAATGTAAATGTATTATTATAATAATTAAAATATAGTATTTTCAAAATATTATATTATCTAATATCAATATAATATAGTAATATATTATTAATATTATATTAATAATATTATAAATCTATATATATACAGTATATATATATAAATAATAGCAATTAGTGTTTTTTTATTAATGTTCAATAAATAATAAATTGCAAATAATATTATATATAAATATATGAGGAGACCTTCTGAATAATCTATATATCTCTATATATATATATAGCAATTTTTTGTATTTTTTCATAGTAATGTTCAATAAATAATAAATTGCAAATAATATATAATATAACATAAGGGATTCTGACAGATATCTGATAAATAAATATAACTTCTAGAACAGAATTGGGTTAGATGATTCATTTGCTCAGCTAAACCGCTTGTTGTTGTGTCAGATTCAAAATGAGTCAAGAACCATTTCCGTTTAAGGTCTGGTCATGTATACAATACCATTGCTCTACAAAATGTGGTGAAGAAAATCGAATCATTCTAATCGGAATCCATGAGATCTGGAAAATTATGGAAAACGTCTCGTGGCAAAAACAAGATGCTGTTCAAAACACAGGCAGTTTTGTGTTACTTGATGGTCTTTATCAACATCAAGCTTGTCATTTGTTCTGGCAGACGTAAAGGAAAAGGATTTGACAATACTGCAGGCATGTAATGGAATGATAACAAGTGATAACAAGCCAGTGATGTGCGCTGCTGAGAAATCAATAGTCTTCATTTATCTCCTGCAATGCAGCCAGGCAGTCTGAGTCAGCGTTCAGGAACGGCTTGCAGGACATGTGCCAGAAAAAGAAAAGAGGAACAGAGAGCATGGCTTTCTGTAAGAGAGGGACAAGCACATCCAATTCGAGACCACAGCCCCCACAGACAAGCATTTGGGCAGGAAGCAGCAAGACTTATGTAAGAAAAGTCAACAAGACATGGGAGAACAAATCCACAGAACACCTCACAGTAATGAGAATAAACATTCACATATATTTTTTTGGTCGGAAAGCTTGCCTAGTGGGTCTTAGCATAAACAGTCTTAAGTGAATGCAAACAAAAAAATTTAAATATAATGTCAAAACATCTGCAGTAGGAACCTAACAGACCTGTTGCTGCCAGAAATTATTTGTTTGATTACACTATATTTGAAAATGTCCTTATTACAGTAATAATTTGTTTCCTTGTTCGTTATTTATAATTTACTTGTAATTTGTCACTTGTAATTACTAAATAATTTAATAAATAATTTAAATAATAATAATAATAAATAATTGCTTTATTGCAAATATTTGTAATTTGTGACTTGTAATTACTACTATAATGTACCATGTAATAATTACTTAAATAAAATGAATAATCATTTATATTAATTTATATTATTGAAAAATTAGTATTTCTATTCATATTTTATAAATAAGTTACCAATTTCACAAACAAAATAATATAAATTAAAAAAAATAAACAAATGCATTTATTAGTTTATTAGATTTTATTTTTATATTTTCTGTTTCCACTTGAATTTTAGGTTTAGCAATTTTGTTGCATTTTGTAATTTTATATATTTCTTTCTCTGTATAGTTTTTCCTACTTACTAAAGTAGTACCTGAAGTGAAACAAAATGTAAATAATAAATAGTAGAATAATTTTTGTTTTCTTTTTTTAATTTTATTTCATTTCAATATTTTGGTAACACTTCACAAGAAGGTGTGATTTGTTATTAATGCATAAACTAACATGAACAAAAATTATAGTTGTTCAATGTTACTTCATGTTAGTTCTAGTGTATAAACTAATGTTAACAAACACAGCTTGTGATTTTAATAAAGCATTACCAAATGCTGAAATTAACATGAACTAAGATTAATAAATACTGTAGTATTGTTTATTCTTAGTTCACGTTTACTAATGTTGTTAGCCAATGTTAACTAATGAACCTTTCTGTGTTATCAATATTGTTTTTTACTTTGGAGAAAAAAATAAATAAATAAAACAATTTCAGTTAACTGTAACGACACACATATACATTAAAAATAAAAATACAGGCACTGGATATATAGATTAAGTTATATGATAGTATGAGGGTTAGAAGCAAGCTTTTATGGTATTTTTCTTGGTTTGGAATGACATAAGAGTGAGTAAATTATAACTGGCATATCAATAATATGAAAATTTGCAGTTTAAAGCTAGGCTGGTCAAAGTCAGCCAAATGCGCGCAAGCTCTTTCTAAAACTAAGCTGCAAAACAATCCTGAAGCCAAAAGCAGTGCACTCACAATCAAACAGGCAAACAAAACCAGGCCTTTTTACAGAGTTCACACATCCCTACCCTCACCCAGGTTCTTCCTGTTCCGCTGCTTTGTCTTGGCTCAGTGAGAATTATGCAAATGTAGGCCAATACACAAGCTGGCACAGAGCTGGCACACAGGCCGAATCCTGATGTGAGCGGATGGCAGAATCAGCTCCGCTGTGCCACAGAACTGCTTGACACTTTCTCTCTCTGTTACCGTCTGCCTCTCCCGCTCGTTTCTGTGCCCATGGAGGACAATAGCTTCGTTGTGCTCTACTTCTGTCTGTACAGCACTCGTTGTTGATCAGCAAGCGTTGGAAGGCTCCAAGCTCAGCATTTGCATGAAGATGTATGGTTATGTTTCTGGATGCAACTATCTAACCATTAAGAAGAAAGACAAAGACAGCCAGGCAAGACTTGAGGGAAGTTCTGGTGCCTAAAGGAGAAGTGTGTGTGATTTTTTTGCTTTGTAATCATTTTTTAATAACCATACATCTTCATGCAAATGCTGAGCTTGGAGCCTTCCAACACTCGCTGATCAACATCAAATTCTGTTATATTAATATTTTAATATTTAAAAGTGTGCAAATTTCTGCACTACAAGAAATATTAAATGGAAGTGCAATCTGTTTAAACAAAAAATAATAAAAATGTGACAACCTCCTCAAAATATATTTATATTATAAAAAAAGAAATATTATTTAAAATTATAAAAATGAATGATAGTTATTGTTATTATTTTAAATTAAATTTTATATTTTTAGTTTGTCTTTTAGAAGTCTGAGTAGTTTTTGTCATTTTATTTTTTATCTATGTAGTTATTAATTTAAATTAATTAGTTAAATTAAAAAACGATTAAAACCAATACTGGTCAAAACTGAAATTTGATTGCATGTCAGAAATATGAATTAAACAACACCAACAGACTAGAAGCATAGAAAATACATTTGGATTTGTGAATTACATAGATTATGAAAAATTATTCCAAAATCCGGAGTAGATTGGCAAAATAAGCTTTTAAATCTAAACAGACAGGAAGTGAGGGACAGGAAATAGAAAACCTGGAGTACAGTTAGTGGAGAATGTTTTGCATGTAAGCCGAAAAGAAAATATTTGGAATAACACGCACAATGAAACGTGCATAATAAGACTGAGAACATGCATTAAGAAAGTAAACAGTCAATTTTGACTTAGTGTCGACTTAAAAGTTGTCCAGTTGCCTGGCTACAATGTTTATTCTTCGCACCATGGCTAGCGAAATGAGACTATGATTATTTCTCAAATAATAAAGCTAACAGAAATGACTAAACGCTGTAAATGCTACACCCATCCTTGCATTTAATATTTCCTTTCATGCCTCATTTTTGATCATTTTGAACGTGCAGAGACAAGCGATGTGAACCTCGGTGGCTGCCATAAATTGTGTTGACAGCATACAGTCTCAGTCTACATACTTGTCAGGGCGTAGTTTGGGTTCTCCAGCTCCATTCGCTGAATCTGGGCTCCCAGGTAAACTTTTATGTCGATGCCGTTGGCGCTAGAAGATGAGTTAAAGAAACGAGAAGGGATTTTTGAGGCGATGTCGGGCTCCTCACGCCCAAAGCCGAGGTTGTACAAGACCTCCTCTGGATCCTCCTCATACAGGTCCAGAAGTTCTGACACGCTGCAGGATAAACAACAACTATTATAGACACACCAGCATCTACATACAAAAAAAACATTGATGTTTGCCAAAGCAACGCATTGCAGTCAATAAATGTTTGTTTCCAGATTCCACTTGGTAATATATTATTTTTATTACTATTTTATATTATTTAAATATAGTTGGTCAATGTATCAATGTAACCAATATTCCATCAGTGTTCATGCAAATATGTAAACTGCAGTGTAGAAGCATAATTTTGATATAATTGTTTTATACATATTGCCATTGCCTTATTCATATTGATATTTGAATCTAGCTCAGTTATGTAGGAAATTGGTTGCCATGGACCATATGGGTGTAGCATTATATAGTCTTATAATAAATAAATAAATATATCAAAATATATTAGTGCTGTCAATTAACTGTAATTAATAGTTTTTTATTTACAATGTGTATTGTGTATATTTTTATGTATATATATATATATATATTATATATATATATATATATATATAAATATACACACAGTATGTGTATATACACATATATACATTTATATATATATATATTTACATGTATTTACATTTCTGTATGTATATTCACATTTATTTATTTAATATAAAAAATAACATACATTTCTGAAATGCATACATGCATGTGTGTGAATTAAATTTACATAACAATGTACACAGTACACATATTACATAAACAAAAACTTATATTGGATACAATTAATCCCTGATAAGTTTAGACAGCACTAAATAAATAAATAACATTAATACATAGAATTAGCTTAAATACTTAAAAAGATTTACTTAAATAGCTGAAGTGATTATAAATGATATCAGATTCAGACTTCTTGTCCAGGCACTGGTTCAGTTGTTGCCATTTGAAAGCCCAGAGATTTTGCATGTGTTAATGACCACAGTACATCATTCTTATAAAGTACCTGGACACGGTGGTGCTGCTCTTTCCAGAGCCTGTGGAGTTCATACTTCTGCCCTTCTGCTTGAACTGACACCTTTTGGCCTCGGCTGCGATTTCATAGCTGAGGGAAGAAGACATTGACCCGCCTGTGACCAAAACAAAACAAAAAGAGATGGGAACATTTTGGAAGACCTACTTACCCATTGGCCGCTGTTTTTGTGCTACTGTTCTGGAGGTGATTGGCTGTAGAGATGAAAGAAAGAGAAGCTTAACTGTACTGGATTCCTACCTAATTTGTTACCAAATTCCCTTAAACCCACCTGTTAACCTTTAACACAACAAGTGCAATTACCAAATGCCCTGGCAGTCATTTCAGCACAGAGAGAGCTGTCAGAAATTCTGTACAAAAAAGCCTTATCTAACGTTGTAAGGATGTTAATTTCCAAAAGTGATTTATTCAGTGGGGAACCGTCTACCCCGGATGACAATCCACATTGTGGAACGTTTTCCTCAGCACTTAGTGCACAATGACAGAATTATACGAGCACACATCCTAACCTGCCAAACGATTTGTGTTACAAATCACATTAGACACCAGGTTTTAGTTCACTAAGGAGGACAGGATTGAACGCAGACACGTAGAGACATTAGCCAGAGCTTTTCTGGCCTGAAACATCCTGGCTTACATGAAATCATCCATCTGCCTCAGGTAAAAAAGCTCAACCTCAAATTTCCAAAGAAATTCCCACAACTGGTGCTGCCTGATTCCTGCGCTCTTGTCAATAAGAGCTTTTCAGTGGAGCTAGTCCTGACTAGTCCTGAACATACAGACACACTGAAGGGTGCAATCTGCTCGACTGCAATAACACAATAGCTTGTGGAGAGTCTGAAGAACGTTTTCACTCAACTTGTGTTGTTTAAACTAGTCATTCTAGAACTTTAAAATACACCCACGCATATAACATCATCATTTACCACAGAAAAGAGACAGTTTAGAAGAGGTTCAATTATACAAGCAAATATCTCAAGTGCTCTAGTGTTAAATTAGCCTATTTTCAAAAAGAGAGGCGTGTTCCTTTAACAATAATATTTTTGAAACACTATCGATGCAAAGGTATAATTATTGTTTTTATGACTCAGTAACTATTTTTCTTTTAAGCTGCACAGATAGGGTCCAAAATTAACTCGTCAGTTATTAAATGTGAAATAATAATATTATTATAAATTATTATTTATAATAATAAATAATAATTTATTATTTTTTTTATTTTATTTAAAAAAAAATAATAATAAATGTTTCCTTCTAGAAATGCTGGGAAGGAATGGTTTTGCTGATAAAAAACAAAAAAACAACAACTAAAAACTATGCATGCGTGTGTGTATATATATATATATATATATATATATATATATATATATATTATTAATATTATTATTTTTTTTTCAGATTTAAAAAGAAAGTATTTAATATTTAAATACTTAATATATATATATGTATATATATATATAATAATTTTTTATTTTTACATTTTCTTAATTTTTTTTACTTTATTAAGTTTTTCCTTAGTGGACCTCATGTATAATATTACACTCACAATGTAAACAACCAAAAAAATTAGCAAATAATTTTAGATAAATAATTTAATTGCTGATAAATATTTATGACTGGAAAAAATTACTGTACCTGAAAATTAAACAAAAAATTGTGTAAAACTAAAATCCACTCCCTAATCAAACACTGTGCATCAGCATAAAACAATTCATGACTGCAAATAATTGTCAGCTAGCATCAGACTGCAACATTTCTGAAACTAAGACCTTGTGAAATAAAAAGTGAGATGCAAAGTCACTTTTATTATTAAGGCGTTCCACACCCGCTAACACATGGGCTACAGGGTGCAAACCATGAAACTAGAGATAAGCTATCTGATGTGCCAAGACCAGTCTTTTAACCTGAGTATCACATGCAAGCGTGTGTATGTCGCCCTGTGTCCTTGTGCAAACTAAAAACAGCACATAATCCAAAGAGAAGGCAAAAACTAATCAAAAACTGACAAAATGATACTACACAAGTTTTTTTTTTTTTTTTTTTTTTAAACAGACAACAAAACAACGCCAGCAGTCATTCTTGTTTGTCAGTGGGTTCATTAAACTCAAAAGAGCTATGAGGAATTCTTGAAATTCTTTGTCAGATTCCTCACAAAGGAGCACA
This sequence comes from Enteromius viviparus, assembly GCA_032353835.1. Classification (NCBI taxonomy): domain Eukaryota; kingdom Metazoa; phylum Chordata; class Actinopteri; order Cypriniformes; family Cyprinidae; genus Enteromius; species Enteromius viviparus. The sequence continues at coordinate 5,170,154 of JAUCNO010001888.1, forward strand.
CTTAAGAGCAATTACGCCCGATTGAGGAAGAAAGTGAAGAGTACTTACCCTCGGCTCCCAGGGACAGGTCATCTTCAAAGCTACAGCCATTCTTTAATGGTCCTTAAAAAACCCCAAAGAGAACAGCTTTTAAAAAGCAAACACTTTGCACTGACCCATCATGCCTAACAAGTGATCATTTCCCATTCTCTTCTCCCATAAAAAAAAACACTCCAACGCAATCAAGTAGCACTTCAAAGCCCGAATGTGGCTTTAGCTCGCACGCACTGAGAGGTTAACGGTAAATATTTACTCTTAAGTGCAACTGCCTTACCCAAGTAGTTATCCGAAATAATGCCAATGAGGTTTTGAATGACCTGATCCATAACACATTATCCTGCTCTTGGATTCGGTCCCGCTTAGTATTAAACACTGAGGAAACGTTCGTCTAATCAGGCACTTCTTTGCCCGGAGTGTGTGGGGGTCTGCTACTGGCCCCAAAGCAGTGCGTGTGTGTGTGTGTGTGTGTGTGTGTGTGTGTGTCAGCAAATGTGCATGCGCTGTAGTGAGAGACCTTGCTCCAAAGTTCAAAAGGAGTGGTAGAGAAAAAGAATCAGCAGGCAACTGAGTAACTTTTTGCCGTAAAACCTACTTCAGGCTAACGCCGATTAATGCACTGATTTCATCTGAAGATGATCGACTCACCTCTGGAGGGACTGCCGCTTTGTTCGTCCAAAGAGGCCCCGAGAGGAGTCCTGTTGAAACATCAATAACACGTCATATCCTCTTTTCTACTCGCCATATCTCTCCCTAAAAAAAATGTCACTCAATCACTCTCAAAGTGTTATTTTCCCTCAGCGCTGATACAAATACTCTTGGCATTAACTTGTCGTCTCGACACTTACAAAACACTGCCTTCGAAGTCCCCTGCCACTTTCATCCAGACACCTGGAGATCCGAACGACGTGAAAAAAAAAAAAAACGAAGCTAAGAATAGCTCTTGCTCTGCCGCGCGCTGGCCATGTTTCACAACACCAGCGGCAGCACCGCCACCGAAGTCTCTCTAGCTCCGGATATCCAGCAAACTCTTAGCAGTAGAGACACTTACATTTCCTGTCAGGCTGTAGGAGGATGTCTGTCTCGTGTGTGTTTAATGATAATGAGCAGGAATTGGGAATAGGACGAGCACGAGGTATTTTTATTGACCTAGTGTGTGGCGTTGATGCTCAAACATGCTGCATCTGGGTTCAACGGGGGAATTTACAGTAGGAGCATTTGATTAAATCAACTCCTAGAGAGCAGATGAACCGAAAAATTAATCTCAAACTGGTGTGTGTGTATGACAATAACATTACCTTTATTATATGTACTAAAGCTCAAAGGTTTGGGGTGTTTTTTGATTGCTTTTGGATTTTTTAAATAATAAATAATGCTTTTATCCAGCATGGATGCAAAAAATTGATCAACCGTGACAAAACACTTTCTTAATGTCACACAAAATAAGTTCCTTTTCACTTTATATTAATCAGAAATGATGATGATGATGATAAGACCTGTTTGTTGAGCACCAAATCAGCATATTAAAATGATTTCTTAAGGATCATGTGACACTGAAGAGTAACTGCTACTACAAATGTCAGGTATATAGTAAAAATATTTTGTAAAATTACAGTCTTTACTGTATTTTTGATTCAATAAACATTGAATTATGGCCCATGGTGTGGGGCTATTTTACTCATTTTCTTTACTCTGAAACCATGCCATTACTCTACTCTTTTTTTAAGTACGGAACCTGACAGTGGTCAAAATAACTTTTGTATTCATTCCAGTGTTTCAATTTAAAGATTCAAACAGCAATTAAATATGACGTCATCAACAACAAACATGTTTTCTGATTTTAAGTCAAATGACCTGCACCATTAAAACAAACACATACAGCTTCTTTCTAGATCTAAAGATGAAACAGCCGACAGGGACATGTACCAGAAATTCTGGAATCTCTGTTTTGTTTTTCACATGGAACGTTTATGTTGGTCATGAGGGACGTACTATATCTAAAAAGTAAATCAATGGCTTTTTCCTCCTACGCTTTAGAGATAAACATTTGGCAGCCTGGCAGCACTGAGAGAAAGACTAAAATCTCAGAGGAAAACTTCAGCATTAATGGGCCCCAAAGAACTCAAACAAGCCACCAAAAAAAAAACGGCAGCACAAAGGACAATAGAGTCAGTCCTCACAAGTAACGACTTTCCTGATTCTGGGAAGATCACGGTCTGAACCCGCTGAACTATTCACACCAGTCTCTCAAATTTACTGCTTGTCAGAGACACCAAAGACAAAGGACAGAATGCTTTTCTATGCCGCATCTGAGCGTTTTGTTTACTTACCAATTCACGTCATACTGTGGCATGTACATAGATCTTTCTCACACCATTTGCATTTGTATTTTATGAGCAGCGAGTTTGTTAGGCAACTCACCTGCAGGTCCTGAGCCAGTTCTCCACTTGATTTGGTTTACGACCTGAGGAGAAAAAAAATGCAAGTAAGTTCCGTGTAATAAACAAATGAATTTCCTTAAAAGCAACAAAAAGAAAACGGTAAACAACAAATCTAGCGGTGACGGCAAACATAGAGCGCTTTTCTGAACTACAACAGTGGTCGGTGATTCTTTCGTTTCCCAGAAACCTTTATTTGCTCTTAATTGGTTTATTATGACTTGAATGGAGAATCAAATGCCAAACCGAGCAGCCAAACCTCTGTAATCTCTCCCTGCTGTGTTCACTACCGCATTACAGCTTCCAGTACACCTTCCCACAGAACAACCCCCTAAATCCCAGCATCAAGTTGAGATTCTTAGATATAAACGATAAACACGTCAACTTTATGGTTTGCGTCTGAATACAATATTACACTAAATTGCATACATTTTCTGAGGTAAATTTATGAGTATTTACAATGTATCGCAAAATCTTTACAGTACAACATTCTCAAAATGATGACCGTTAACTGTAGGCTTAATTTAAGTCAAAGTATGGTAAAAGCAGCTCAATGACAATTAAAAACAATACAACCCATAATAAGCAAATGAGCTGTTCAAATATTAGTTATTGGTATCAGCCTTAACAATATAAGGACGCAAAAGCAAAGTAGGGTCAAAATAATAAATACACATTTAAAGCATAAATGTAGTGGGTTAACTGGCAACTTTTTTATCCAATAAATATGATGATTTTAATGCGATTCATTTTAATTTCTACAGAATTTTGAGTTTTAGCAAGACCTGGACAGTTGTAAATCAGGTCAAACGGTCATTTTAATAAACTGATGCAGCATGTATGCATTTTATCTAGATTTGAACTTATCTTAGTGTGTAGTATCTAGGGTTGCAAAGGGGCAGAAAATTTCCGGTAAATTTCCGGAAAGTTTCCGGAAAATTTCCATGGTAAGTTAAGCTTGGGAATTTTGGAAATATTCCATATTGGAAACTTTTCATGGAAATAATAAGAAT
>JAUCNO010001888.1:5182187-5205546 GCA_032353835.1 Enteromius viviparus
TGATTTTCAACATCGACATCGTGATTCTTAGGAGACATCGTCGATATATGATAATATCGTCATATCGCCCAGCCCTAATATATATAAAAAAAAAAAAAAAATCACAACTATGAAGAAAACAGTCAAGAAATTACATAATAGCATTGGATTTCAGTTCCCAACCCCAAATATTACTTTTTTAAGAGCTGTATCAGTCCTGTAGCACTACAATCCAAAAACAAAGTGACATTAAAAAACCCAAGATTATACAAGCCAAGGGCCTCCTCACTGACTGCCTGTTTGTTAAAGGTCCAGCCGCAGTGACACACCATGTTCCAGCATTATGATAAAACCGTTTAATCATTAGCCTGAACAAGGTCAGCAGTTCCCAGGGTTTCAATTTGCGCAGTGTGAAACAAACATATGGAGCGCCCAGGGTGTTACCGTTAGCATGCTAGCACAACAGACACTGAGATTCAGTCAGAAACAGGTAAGGCTCCGATTTCATACCTTCCAGCAGAAATCTCCAACTCCCAGCACCTAACAGAGTAAACCTTAAGTGAGTAATAATAATGTTTTATTTTTTTCATAACACACACAATCACACCCTTGTGATGAATAGCACTGACATGGGACTCTGAGGAGGGCTGGCTGGAATCCCAGGAACTAGGCCTCAGCTAAGGATCTGATTATGGAAGAAATATGAAAAGCAATAGGAGGGAGTTGATGAGATAAACCAATGCGAGATCCATCAGACGACCACGCTTCTTCAGAACAGCACTGTAAACATCTCAACACATAGTCCTGATGGATTATGAGTGCACTGCTTTTCATTCCAGCTACTCTTAGATGCTCTGTTTAATTCATGACGCAGAATCACCTACCAAGTCCAAGTAGAGTATATTTCATGGCAGCTTTTTTCACACAAGCTTAGGGAGGGAGGAAATTTAAAAAAAAAAGTCAGAGCATAAATGTCATTATAAAACTCTTAAAAATTACTCTTCTAATCAGGATTTAATGTCACCGGAAACTGTAGATAAACACACTTGTGAATGCTGTTAGGCCACTATAAATGTCTCCAGTTAAGGCCATTGCAAACGGAGTCCCAAATTTATGTATGCTTTTTTCGTGTTTTTTTTGTATTTGTCATCCTTTCCCATCAAAAAGCTTGCTACGAATGCCAAAACACAGAAAATCGAACCTGATCCAGATTTTTTTTTTATAGCATATGAAAGTTTTAGAGGCAGTGTGCGAATGTGATTGACACAACGTGAGGTTATATTTATTTTTTTAGCGTGCGAAAAATTCAAAATGACCCTTAGGCGAATAAACTATATTACCGGGAATTTTTATTATTAAACATAACTTTTTGGTTTTCTTAAATGACATTAATGAGAATGTTTACACATGAATCAAATTCTTCCATCAGTAGTGTCTACACATAACTGAGCTCTATTCACTGTCATTGTATGGGCAATAAAACGTGTTCCGAACATTTTCAGTTCGGGGGTAAACTATGCTTTTAAAGTAATCACATTTAAAAGCAATAAGCTTTACTCTGATTTTCCCACAGTAAAGGAGGTATAGCATCCTCTGTTTTGCTTTAGCAAGCACTACCCTGAGGGCTGAAAGCTTTTGAGACTATGTAAATCAGTTCTCACTTTCCTGAAATGTCTCACCTGTCAGGATCACTGTCGTCAAAATCTAGAAAACTGTAAGTGATGTGTCTTAAGCTAGCCCTGTAGACATACGTACAGAATTTACTGCTAAAAAGTTAATATGATAAACATTCAGCTTAAAAGTTTGCGGTAGCAAGAGTGTTTTGGTAACACTTTACTTAAAATCTGTATGTATAATGCATTACACAAGAAGTTTTACTACACTAGTAATTCCTTTTACAGAGCATTATAAGTTCCATTAAAACAATCTAATGAATAAAAGTATCTAGGGGTGTCAAAATTAATCGTTTCTACGATGCATTCGGTATCGGTTCAGTAATAGACCATAACCGGTTATAAAGTGCTGACACTTTTGATGTCACATACACGCTTTTGTCGCAGTAGAATACAATGGCTCACGCCGGTTTCACACTGCACAAATATTTTTTCGGCACCCATGTTAACATATGGCAGGGCGGCGGCAGGGCAGCGTATAGCAGGAGAAGAGCAGGAACAACTGTGCCACGATAGTCTATTTTTTCTGGGCCGCTTATGCGCTGAATTCAAGTGACAGTGCGTTGTTCTTGATCTAAACTGATGAACTAAAAGATGTAGTGCTTGTGACAGATAATGCGTCGAAGATGATCGCTGCAGCTCAAATCGGAACATTCCGTCACTGTAAATGCTTCGCGCATACAGTGAATCTGGCATCGCAGCGCGTGCTTAAAGTGGCCGCGCTCTCTCGGCTTTTGGCCAAAATCCGCCGAATATCAACATTCCTTAGGCTCCATTGCAGGACCACAACCACTGTCTAAAAGTCAAACAGCAATGTCTTGGCTTGAGAAATCACAAGCTGATAACTGATGTCAGAAGAGAGCAATCCGACAGTGTCTCCCATTGCTCCTCTAAATGCTATTTTGGTTTATAAATTATAATTTTTATTATACATTTGTTCAAGAAGTGTGTTTTCATTGGGAAGGTAAAATTAAAGTTTCAGTTCATATATCTCACTGTTTGTGTTTATTAAAAAAATTATAACATGTGAATTTAAATTGAAAATTGAGTAGCCTATGCAGTGCATCGTCAATGCATCGAGATATTGTATTGAACCGAATTGATGACATAATAACCGTAATCGAACAGAACCGTGAGCCCAGTGTAGGTTCACACCCCTAAAAGTAACCACAGTTGACACTTATCAGCTTATTTATCACTATACATTTTCAATTTGGATGTAATTATTTGTAACAGTGCAATTTATTATAACGCACATTATGAATAATCATGGGCGTCAGAACCATTGGAAGAACCAGTGGGTGGGACAGGATTTCTAAAAGAAATACCGTTCTTTTAGAACATTATAAACATATAAGCTGTCACTTTTGACCAATTCAATGCACACTTGCTGAATAAAGATAAAACTTGATTTCACTAAGTCTGCCCTCGCACTTTTGTATAGCCTATATGCAGCATTTAAAATATGAATACCATAATCAACCAAAAACACCGACACACACCGCTTTCAAGAATGAGAATATTACTTCTACGTTTGACTAGAATTAGCAAGTAGCAAATCATGACCTACTGGCCATTAAAAAATTTCAATACATCTAAAAACTAAATTATTTTGTGTTGTAGTCAAACCATCTGGGTTTATGAAATATTTACCAAACCCTCATCTTACTTACAGTTACTGAGTGAGAGATGTAAACTGTACAACACAACAGTGTCATTTCCCTCATGTCTCTTTGAAGCCTTTCTCTTGAGGTTTCAGTAAGCCGGGTCTGTTTCAGGCCCCTAGATGAATTCATTTCCTGTGGACAAAGCCCCGATAGCACTCATTTAGCAACATGCAACCTTTTTGGGTTTGTTTTAATGCGCAGGGCAGAAAAACCAGCCAATTCTCTTCTCCAGCATTATGCCACTTACAAGATAGCTATCTTAAGTAAAGCCAGGGCGGCTGCTAAAATGCACCAGAAAACTTTCTAACCTGCTTCGGTCTGACCTCCTTCTTCATCACGTAACAATAACACAGCATCAGCAGTCGGCGCACGACAACAGCTTTGCATATCTAATATGGGAATATTACAACTGATGGCTTAGAAAATTGCTCCTTGGATCTCAAACACCAGACATCAAGCCAAACCAATCTAGATGCATCTAGACCTGGGAAAGGAAATGCAATATGTAGTTCAAAAGCATCAATGGAAACGGTTCGCTTTAATATAATCTAACTTCCCATTGTAAATAACAGTCCTTTGCTTAGGAAACAGAGCCGCACCTTTTGTTTAGTTAGTGTGACACATTTTCCATGAAAAGCAACTCGAGACCTGTTAACACAAAAACTCGGCTTACTTTGTCAACCACTAATGCCGATTTGTCTTGTTGAAGAGATAGTTCACACAAACGGGAATTTTACTGATTGCAAAGCAGTGAGTTTGAATAACACAACCACTAATGAGATTTCAGAGCTCTTCCAGCTTCAATTTCAGTCTAATCCTATATTTGTAAATCTACAGTGGTCAGTAAATGATTTTTGAATTATTATTATTTTTGAATCTTTTTTCCGGATGAACTTTTCCTTTAAGAATGTGTTTACACGATCTCTCCCTGTGGCAGGAATGCAGTAAATCATGCGACAACACGGATTCACCCATGCGTTATCTCTGCAAATACACACCAGTATCTCTCGTTTGCTCAAACACTCTCTTACACACACACACATATGTCAGCTGTGTTTACACCTGACCAATGTTATCTGAAGACACCCAGAAGACAGTACTCCTGCTTTTATGTTTGCATAGAACAGAGCTGCCCTACTTTTAATATTCACATAAAACTGTGGAAAAGTCACGAACAGGAGAGGGTGGAATGAACTTTTAAGGAGACTTGAGAGTCACTAGACTAAACTAGGAAATTCTGACAATGGTTAAGAGCACTGAAACGAAAAGAAAAAAAAACGCTGTCAGTGAAGCACTCGTGGTCTTTGAATGAGTATCTTTATTAAATAAAAATAAAGCTGAACGATTCAAGGTTTTGGGGTCAAATATTAAATGTTCTTGAAATAAGTCTTTGTCCAGCAAGGCTATTAATTTGTGTAAAAAATTACATTGTGAAATAATACTACAATTTACCTTTTTCTATTTTAATACATTTTAAAATGTCATTTAATGACAAAGTTTTTGTTTTTTTTTACCTTTTTTTTTGATAAATAGTCAAGTCTGTTAATTTTGATTATTTCAATGCATCGCAGCTGAATAAAAGTACTGACTCTACACTTTTGAACAGTATTCATATATAATACCTAACGTAAAAATGTAAAACAATCAAGTGATTAACTCATAACAATAAAAAAAAAACTTGGTTCTCACTTAATTAAAAGTAATAGCTCACCAAAATAAAAATTCAGTCATCATTTACTCACCCTTGAGTAGGTTCAAACGTGTATGAATTTCTTTGCTCAGTAAAAGGCTGTTTTGGGTCATCATTAATTTCCATAGCAGGAAACAAAAGTCAACGGTGACCAAAGAAAGCCTGGTTCAAACTTTCTTCAAATATCTTCTTTTTGATAATTCATAAAGGTTTGAAAATACTCAAAGAGACGTGATGCTGATTGCACGAGGATATAGTTTCAAAGTTAGTAGAATAAACTGTTCACTTTCAGAAAAAGATTGAGAATTAATCATCAAAAAACTGATCTTAGCATCAAATGAAATACATTTTCCAGAAAAAATAAATAAAATGATATCATCTGGGAGGGTCAACGTAAGTTAATACAAAGATAAAGCATTTAACACTTCAGGTGAGAGCTTCTAGTCATCTAGCCTGATTGGTAATGAATCAAGAATGCGATAAGAGAGATATCATTACCTTTCAAAAGTATGTCATAATATTTCCTATAAACACCATGAAAGCACAAGGAAATTAGGAGTATCTAATGAGGCTATATAATCTACAATTGGTGGCTTCCCAGACATAAGCAGCAGGGTGAAGCAGCTGACACGGACACTAGCCACTATCGTATCCATGATCATCATTGTTAACCAAAGGAGGCATGCAAGAAAAGATCATTTGAGCGTCATCCGATTAGTTACAAAACTGTTCCCCGAACCTAAAAGCCCATTCATTACAGCGCAACAGTTCCCTTCACTTTGCTTTTACTAAATATGTATACTAATATAGTGTTTCAAGCACACGCGCATGCAAAACAACTCCATTAGGCTCTGTAAATAAACTTCAGAAATGAGCGCGAGCGTGCTGGAACGCCATATTACGCGTTAAACCAGCAAGAGCACTTAAATGTCTGCATTTTAGTGAGCATCTGCGCGTCAAACAACTTCAATCCAGCAGCGAATACAGGAGAGCGCGCCAGATTAAAGACAAACACAAGAAAAAGCAGTCCTAAAACAAAAGAAAAAAACACATCTTACCATGTCAGAGGGACGTGATGATGATCGCACGCGGATAGTTTCAAAGTATCTAGCGCACTGAATCATCTGCCAAAACTATTCCAAAACTTCAAGTACAATGCTTCCGCTTCCGGAAAAAAAGAGTGAAAAGTAACAACATGGTCGAGACGGAGCCTAAAAATATGCCTGGCCTGAAACCTGCTGGAAGAAGATATGCAGTGCACCATTCCTACCTGATCCAAACCTGAGCTGTCTCACTTGGCATTTGGAATGTAATTATGTAAAGTCACACACTAGGGGAAAAATGGCGTGCCAACAGTTTTCACCCAGAAAGTTCTAGTAGCTTACATTTCACAATGAATCACAAAAACAGCAGACACATACATTCAGCTGAACGTGAAGTAGAAAGACAAACAGTATTTTCTTGTAAAACATACTCTAATGATCTTTGTTTTAGACAACACTACAGATAGGCAGTCTGACAGATAAATAGATAAAGTGTCTCTTTGTCGTGCTGTTTTATTATTGTTTCATTTTATATATATCATACATTTGTACTATGCTTTATAAAAGTTTTACTCATTTGTCATAAATTGTTACAAAAACGTAATTCGGCTAAAGAGTATTCTCTCTTTAGGTGTTATATATTTTAAGTAGAGGTCAGAATATGTATGTTGTTTAAAACTATTGCATTAACATATGTTATTCAGAATGACAATGGAACTTTATTATCTATCTATCTATCTATCTATCTATCTATCTATCTATCTATCTATCTATCTATCTATCTATCTATCTATCTATCTATACTGTATTAGTGTTGTAAAGCGATTAATTGCGATTAGCCTGATTACACACAAAATACAAGTTTTTATTTGCATAATATGTGTGTGTTCTGTGTATATACGTATATTATGTATATTATTTATTTAGGCCTATATAAATACACACACATGCAATTTATATTTAGAAAATATTTACATGTATTTAAATATATTTAATATATAAACATAACATATTTTTCTGAAATATATACCTGCATTTGCGTTTATTTATATATACATAATACGTATACACCGCATACAAAATTATATTATGTAAACAAAAACTTTTATTTTGAATGTGATTAATCGTTATCAATAGTCTGACAAAAATCAAACACTAAATGAAGATTTTAATGTCATACAGCCAAAAACAGATGTCTGTGAATCTACTGATCGGCTAAAAAGGAAGTTACATCACGGAGCAAGGCGGGGAAGTGGTTAACCATCCAATCCATCTGTGATGAGCCACCTGTGATAGACATCTAACCATGAGACTATAAAACCACAGTTTATCTTATTCACTACCCTGCATGATGGTCAACGTATGAAATTTACTGCTAAGAAGGAGGCAGCTGATTTACAACACCCCTGGAGCTCTCCTAAGAGCGATTCGTCAACAGAACAACACACTCTTCTGTGTTTCCAGAAGGGAAGACATATATTAAAACATCTGTGATGTAGTTATTTCAGTCTATGTTAAGTGCTCCAGAGTAAATCCACAAGAAATGATTAATAAAAACATAAGACTTTGCTTATGTGATGCCTGTTCGTTTCAGCAAAATTAAAGTAATTGCTAATTCAATTCAATTGCATTGCCAGCATTCCTCGGTGGAATCTTAATTACTGTTTTTTTTTGCCATAAAGCAGATGGGAAGAGGTATTGTGTTCATGTTATTACCCAGTGGATGGTTACAACTTGATTTATGGACCACTGTTAGTATTTCTGAAGCAATATGTCTCCGAGGTGTACAACAATGGTTATCCCTTTGATATTATAATTTCTAAATGTTTTCAAATATGATATATGAGAACAACATATTATCTTCCCCCTTAAAAAAACAACATAGTATTTACAGTGCTTGAAAGATTTCATCTTAATGGTAAAACACTACTCATGGAAAAGGAAAATGCAGAACTGCTTGCTCTATTTTGTGGACTGCCCAAATAGTTCTGAAGACCTTTACCATTTTTGCTTGTGAGATAAAACTGAGAGATTGTTAAGATAGGGTGGAAAGAACTAATCACACACAGACTAGATTTATATTTTAATAACTTTAGTATGGTTTGTAGACAATGTAGACAAACTTTTGCAAATGTTTGTTCATGTTTCACTTCTAAAATTATTTTAAATTACAATTAATTTCAGTGTCAGCATTTTAACAGTTGTTGCTTGAATTAAAGCTTGAACTGTGCTTTCAGGTCACTTAGTTCTATTGTTATTTATTTGCACAATAAGTGCTCCACACACAGATCTGATCTGATCATCATCCAGCCTGTCTGGAATGACATTAAGAAACTGAGACAGATTAAATCCAAAAAATATATATATATATTTAAATTGTAGTATCAAATAGTTCATGAAAAAGGGCATACAATGTAGGAAGTTATTTTTCGGACTAAATAAAAATAAATGAAATTAGATTACGTATTACAAGAAAATACTATTGCAGACTATTTAAATTTGTCCACATATATTTCAGCGTTACTTGCTTGATCTTCAGTGTAGTTTCTCTATTTAGTCAGAAGATGGCGCTCGTGACCACAATTAGACTCATCGCTCGGCTCTTCCGAGCTCAAAAACCGGCTTCCTGCAAATTAAGGCTTTAAGCAAATACCAGCATATTAAACGTAAAATGTGTTGACTCATAACCACTTAAGAAATATATATAATATTTTTTAGCCTGCAGTAGGCTAAATTTAAATAGTGAAAGCCAGCTGTTTACCTCTTTTTACATAACTGAAAGCACTGGGAATTATTTTTTTATAAATGCATGCTAAATAATACATCAAAATTATTTCTAATTCTCAAAAAAACATGTGTTTTAAATGCGTATTCGTGTTAAAGATGAATGCAAATGTTTATATACACAATCACTTTAATACAACATTACTAAGCATTACTTAATGCCAAACACATCTCAAGATGTAGGCTAGGCACACTAACGTTTTTATTAGGCTATATAACCTTAACGACTTGTTAAAGGAAATTATTTTCGGTGTTAGCCGTTTGTTTTCTTGTTAAATGCGTGAGTTGAAATGCTGTTGAAGCGAGCAGCAGACTGCCTCGAGAGACCGCGCTGGCCCCATGCAGCAGGTGGCCTTACCTGCAACCCAAACGAGCCCTTAAACCAGAGAAACACTGAATGCACAGAGCTGCACAGATGGGTCACCAGCCAAAACGAGTGCCTCTGCATGATTTATTGCGCCAAAATACCACAGAACTAATCAGCGGACAAACTAATTAATACAAATCTGCATTTTTGCATAAGTAATTAGAGCAACTCACAATGAAATAAGAGATAGGGATTTATTCAGTCGGGAGAGCCATTCAAGCAGAGAGAGATTTGGTTTGGATTCAGGAAAGGTCTGTTGGTTTAAGCAGAGGGCGTTAAAGGTCAAATAATTAATAAATATCATTGGCGTGGCCTCGTATTATGTTGTGTCGGGAGCGGAAACTTACAGGAAGCGTTAAAGAACGCTTACGGGAAGCGACCTACTTCTGTTTCTTGTGTGTGTGTGTGTGCGTGTGTTAGTATATTGGAAGTAGCCTGTTTTTTTCAAACACACAAAACTACAAAAGTAAGAATAAGTACAAGTTTTATCGAACAAAACTTGCCTTTGTCGAAAACCGCACGATTTAGGAAAGACGATCCCTCAAAGTATTTGAGTAATGCTTAAAATAGGCTATATATAAATATATATCCGCAAATACATTGTTGCATCTGCAATTGTAGCCCTTTATTTACTTCACTCATTAGGTTATTTAGCCAGAGAAAACAGCTATCAGTCTATACAAAGCAATGTAAAATGACATCAGAGTCTGTATATTTTTATGCATGTAATTTGTAATAGCTGAAAAAACTAAAGAGTGCCAATGTGTGGGATGCTGAAGAAACGAGGAATGCAAAAGCATGAACCAAACGCAACACAAGTCTACTGAGTTGCTGTCAGTGGTGCTGAAATCACTCTCCTCACATCTCTCGGTTTGCATGGCAACAGCATGATATACATGGGCAAACAGACGGCTTCCTCTTGGACCTTTGACCGGCACAAACTTGTCGATTTTTATGAGAAAGATTAGCAGCACTCTGAGCCCATGCGTGTTCGCGGACACTTCACGGTTACCTGGTTATCAAATGTCTGCGGTAGGCCATTAACAGATGTGAGGAGAGATAAGCAAAGATAAGCAAACAATGGAAATGAAATATTTTCCACGCATGAACAAACAGCATGGGAGGATAGAGACGAGACACTCATCTCAAGACTAAGAGAATAAAAATAAATGGATTACCTCAACGAAACTAACAGTAAAACCTAAAAAGTCTTATGGAGTTGTTAAAATTATAGCTATGCAAGCCTAAATTAATGTCTGGATGTGTTTGGTGGTCTGATTTTTAGCTGTTTTTCTGAATTGATTCTAACGCAAAAAATATATATGTGTTTTAAAGGCAATGCTCTTAAAACCAAAAACTAGCCTAAATACGTGATTAATTTAGGCATGATTAGATCCAGCGTTCACAATGAAAAGGGTTTCGTTACTTGTCAGGTGTCTAAATTATTCCTAGAATAAAAATAGTCTAATGTCCTCAAAGCAGCAACACTCCACGTGCGTTTAAATGCATTGTATATATAGTTATTCCCATTATGTCCTCGCCTTTTCAACGGCCATCACATTGGTCTATCTTTTTTTTAGGGGGGTTGGAGGGGCAATGATATTAAATTGAATAGAAAACAGCAGATTTCGGACGTTGGATCAGGTTAGTGAGCCGTGAAACAGGCTTTTTGTCCGTGCGCGTGTGACTCGCGTGCCGACCGACCAGCGTTGAAAAGAGGGGGACTCATTACCGGGGTCTCGAGCCAGATTTACAATCACGGTTTACAATCAATATCATGAGATAGCTGTAAAAGATTAGCGACAAATCCACCTAACCGCCCATACAAACCACAAATAACTAAAAAAAATCTTATAGGCTATAATTCAGCATAAAATTTAATTAAAGTTTAATTTAATTAATTTATTATTTTTTTACAATAAGCCTAATAGTCAAGTTAAATAATAATAGCCTAAGTACGAATAGTAATGATAATATAACACTATCCTACTAATAATTATAATTGAATTTAAATATGATATAATTTGGTCTTATTTATATTCTTTTAGACAGGACCTATTTCCGCTTATAATTAGTGACAAACCCTACTGAGTGATTATGAGCTAATTTATGGACACGCATAAGGAATTGTCCGCATTAAGACAACGGGATGTAGCCTAGCTAAAGAAAGAGCCGGTCGTGATTGAATGTGTCCCACGCTTGAAAGGGTTAATCCATCCTGCGGGTACAAACAGGTCCACGGAGTCTCTAACTGGCGACAGATGGCCACTTTCTTTCGGCCACAAAGGGACGGAGCACGGAGCTCTGGCGAATACAAATGGAAGAGATCACGTGACGCTTGAGGCCGTTTTCCTGACGTAGCCGGCCATATGGCGCGTGCCGGGGGAAGGGGCGGGGCCAGATGCCAATCACGGGCGTAGGGTGGGACTGTAGAGGCAGCCACAGACAGACATCCACTCGCATCTTCCAGCATCAGCAGCACCGCTATATAACCAGAGCATCCCATCGGCGCAGCCACATTAGGCTTCAATCCGCAGGACTTCCCACACCACCACGAGGGGCATGAAACTATCATAACAAGACATTCAACAAATCCTAGGTATGTCATGTTTTGTCTCTTTAATAAAGCTGTCTATATTTCACATATCTGCGTTGAACTATTTCGCACTCGGATCATGGTGATAACGTAGTGGCACGTTTAATTTTGATAGCTTATAGCTGCATTTTGTTTACTGATCCACTATAATAATGAGTATACTTCGTAAAACCCACAAACCAACCAATAAAAAATGAAATTAATTGTTATATATATGGTGAAGAAGAGCTAAATTGCAATGGCATGTTAAATGCGCGTTTCAATTTAATTGTTGATTAAGGGAAAAAAAGTACAAATTTGATTTTTTAACAATAAAAATGCAATTATTCAAGGAGGACTGTCGTGGAAAGAGACTAAGAAAAACTTTTTTTTTACAGTCTTAATGTCTAAACGTCTAATATATATTGTTCCAACAATTCTTATGAAAAACAAGTTTAAACAAGCTATCTTGTTTCATGAGAATTCAGACTAATGTACCCAGAATTTATCCAAAAATTAGACTTTGTTTCTGAATACAAATAAAATAAAAAGACCTGTATAGATTCCTTATTAAATTCCTTCATGCTTTATTTCAAAACGAACAACGAAGGCTCTATCTGATTAGGAAACATTGATGATGTTACATAATAAAGCTGCATAAAGTAAGCAGCTATGATTCATCCACAGGTCATGTGTCGCGTTTTGGACGTGCGGCGTAGCGCATTTCGTTTCTTAAGTGTTGCACGGCGCTCATTTGAAAGATAATACAGAAAATGTGATTGAATGGACGTTTAAATGCTTAATTTTTCGCTTTGCAGAGTTCCAACATGACGAAATCGTACACCGAGGAAAGCATGATGCTGGATTCTCAAACCAGCACGAACTGGACCGACAAGTGTCACAGCAGCTCCCAAGACGAGCGAGACGTGGAGAACGCCAGCGTGCCCATGCATAAGGATATGGAGGACGACGAAGTGGGACTCGACCGACTAGAAGATGAGGAAGACGAGGAGGAAGAGGAGGAGGAAGAGGACGGCGATGACACCAAGCCGAAAAGACGGGGACCCAAGAAGAAGAAGATGACCAAGGCGCGTGTGCAGAGGTTCAAAATGAGGCGCATGAAGGCGAACGCCCGGGAGAGGAACCGCATGCATGGCCTGAACGACGCGCTCGAGAGCCTGCGCAAAGTTGTGCCGTGCTATTCCAAAACGCAGAAGCTCTCCAAGATCGAAACGCTCCGACTGGCCAAAAACTACATTTGGGCGCTTTCGGAAATCCTGAGATCGGGCAAGAGCCCGGATCTGATGTCTTTCGTGCAGGCCCTGTGCAAGGGCTTGTCCCAGCCCACGACCAATTTGGTCGCAGGGTGCCTCCAGCTGAACCCCAGAACTTTTCTCCCCGAGCAGAGCCAGGAGATGCCCCCTCATATGCAAACAGCAAGTGCTTCCTTTTCCGCTCTTCCCTACTCTTATCAGACGCCCGGTCTTCCCAGCCCTCCGTACGGTACAATGGACAGCTCTCACATCTTTCACGTCAAGCCGCACGCGTACGGGAGCGCACTGGAGCCGTTCTTTGACACCGCGCTCACAGACTGCACCAGTCCCTCGTTTGACGGACCGCTTAGCCCCCCTTTGAGCGTCAATGGGAATTTTTCCTTCAAACACGAGGCTTCGTCGGAATTCGAGAAGAACTACGCCTTTACCATGCACTATCAGGCGGCGGGCTTGGCCGGCGCGCAGGGACACGCGTCTCTTTACGCGGGCTCCACGCAGCGCTGTGATATACCCATGGAGAACATTATGTCGTACGAAGGGCACTCGCATCACGAGCGGGTCATGAACGCCCAGCTGAACGCGATATTTCACGACTCGTGATTCTAACGGACATTTGTGAGACTGCTCGACACGGTATTCTGTTATGGCTGATGCAAAAAGAGCAACAACATTATATGCTTAATCTTATGTACGTATTTATTGTTGTTACTGCCTTTAGGAGAAGAGAGAATTCGTTGATTCTCGTTCACCTTATGTATTGTATTCTATAGCGCTTCTACGTTACGGTCACACACCGGTGGGAACAGACGTGACCTTCTTCAGAATGTGTTAATTATCCATGTTACAAAATCACAAGCAATAATTTGGAATCTATGCAATTTTTAATCCAATACTGGGCCAATTCTAGAAATTATTAGAGATTGATATATTTTTCAACCTATTACATTTTACTACTTATCTATCCCATACTGAATTATTTTGTTGTGGTTTTGTATAGAATTGTTAATTTTTATAAAGTCAGATCCCTGCATCATTCCATGCAACCCCTCATGTTAATGTTTTATAAAACTGATTTATCTCTTGTTTATACAGAACAGTACTCAATCTAGTAATAACCAGCAGGCAAGTGCTTAAAAATCTGTAATGTTGCCTTAGCAATGAATTACTGCAGAGTTGCACAATTCCCATCCTCCGAATCCCGTCAATGTTACGTTCAATCAGTGATCCTTTGTGGAATTGCGAATTGCTTGAGTGCTGTGAGGGGGAAATTCGGTTTTAGAGTCTCAGTGTTGTACATAAAAGCTTGACTATCACCTTTTAAATTCACCCTGTGAAAAAGCTGATCGAGAGGCCTGTCTTTCTAAGAGGGAAAATAAATAATGGACTGAATTAGTCTCCTCTTACTATTTGGGTATTTTTGACTTTTAATTGGTTGCGAAGAAGGAACAAACAATGAAGATGCAACCAAAAAGAGGTTGATCTGAAAGTGATTCTAGTTTTGAGACTGTTGTATGTGTGTATCAGTTCATGATGGAGGTTTAAGAAATAAAACAAATGGTTTTGAATTGAACATTATTACAGTCATTTATGTATTGCACTACCAGAATACGTTTTACCTTCATCGATTATGATTTGTATTTTATTTAAAACACATACTTGCTGTAATCTGATTATTCAGATAGAAACACAAATAGACTAACCAAAAATGATTCATGTTAGTCTCATAGGCTACAGCATTAAAGGTTTTGTCTGAAGTTTACATTTTAAAACTATTAATATTAAATCACATGGTCATGTGAATACTAGAATATTATTAAACACATATATTTTGGTTTCACTGTCCTAATATACATTCACTGTTAGTATGCTTTAACTGACCTTAAGCTGCTATATCGATTTAGTGCGCATGAGAGTGCATCTCACCTGGGCGCATTGCCTACAGCTAAATAAATATTAGATCAGCACAGAGGAGTCCAACGCAGACTCACGATATAAATGCACATCATATAGCCTGATACTATCCAGGTTTATATAAAAGCAGACAGGAGGTTAAAAAAAATATCCTCAAAATAACATGACATGCAGCATCAACGAAATGTCGGCGAACTGCTTAATGTCATCATTGCGAATATATCGGTACATGTTTAATAGCTTTTCATCTCTAAATATATTTGGAATTTCTAAATACACACTAAATAACCCAATTCATAGAGGAAAAATCAGTATAAACGGATTTGTCCATTAATCGCTTATAATCCACAACTGTGCAAGTCACGCCTGCAAACAAATCTTCTTAAAATGTATCGGATATTTGTGTTTTATCGAAGTGCAGAAAAGCCGTTGTTCATTTTTAAGTTAAGTTAAGTTGTCACACAAGCAGAATTATATATCGTAATGAGGATTAATAGAAAATGGTTTAGAAGAGTTATTGAAATGCACCCGCATGTTAGAAGCGTACGAAGATAAACCAGAAAAAAACGTTTTAGGGTTCTGGTTAGAGGAAGACGAAGGTATATGGAGATAAAATATGTATCTCCATATATATATATATAGCCTATTAAAAAACTAAATAAAAAAATCTGGGCTGTTCTCTGGGTGAAATATTTTTGGTGAAAGTTGGGAGGAATACGAGACATCACGACTAACAATCGTCCTTTAAAAAAAATTTAATTCATACGACTTCACTGAGACGGCTGAACCTAAAAACATGTAAAAAATAAATAAATAATTTGGCATATAAAAAGGAAAAAAATCCACTGGGAGTAAAATGCTTATAGTCTCAGAAGCTTTCACCACATTCAGGAACTGTCCAAGGTGCTGTGCAAGGAAGCCTTTTTTACACCTGTTCACCTTGTACTACGGCTAATTGTTTAGCAGACCAAATACCAAGGCATGCAGTCATTAGAATAAGAATACAAATTCGAGTATTTTTATAAAATACAAAAAAATATATATATATATATACTTTTACATAGCCCAGGTGTTACATCAGTGTTTGACAAAATTGATATATTTTTGTTAACTGTTTTTTTTAAATGGCAAGCCGTTGCTTATTATTTAACTAACTATCTATTTATAAGCTAGTGCTTTTAAAATCACTAGTTACTGCATTAAAAGTAACGCAAAAATCATGTTTGCAATTAAATTCTACATAGAAATGTTCAAATAGCGACAAGGCCTATTGATTTCTAGCAAGCCAGTGCTATAATAGTACTAACTGCATTCATACATATATATATATATATGTGTGTATATCAGTTTCATTAGCACTAATAACACTTTAGCTGTTCAGTAGACATGAAACACCCTGTAGTTTAAAAGAAATAAATGTTAAAACGATTCTCATAGTGTTTTCACATTACCACACAGATGTAATGAAAAGCTGAAATAGTAATAACAGACTAAATGGAAGTGAGGGCAGCGCGCGTGCTCGGCTAAGAAAGCCCAGCGGGTGCGCGCGCTCTAGAGGTGCATGGAGACGAGGAACTTCCTCAAGAGCCTAGCGACCGAGAGCCGGTAAATCAACACACATAGGCGGTTTTGCCCCGCTAGCTTTGACGTTATGTTTGAATCCCCGTGTAAATCGATAAATGTCCTAAACGCGTGGTCGGAGAGCCAGGAAGAGTTGCGCGAGACGCAACCGGTGTCTCCTCGCGGGACGAGAAAGCGAGCCAAGGCAAAAAAGAAAAAGCGAAAACAGCAGCAACAAGAGCAGAAACGCTCCGTCTCGGCCCCTCAGTTATGCACGGATGACGCCGACAAGAGCCGAACAGAAAAGAAATATAAACCGGACGAACCGATTGTGAGAGGCATCTTTCAAATCGGGAAGAAGAGCCACGACGTGGTTCTCACGGAAACGCGGGTAACATGGACGCCCATTCAGCCCGAGACCCCTACAGGTGAGCAGCGCGGCGCTTTGTTTGCCGCCGTTTCCATGGTGACTGCGTGCTACTCCTGTTTACTTCCTGTGTGCACTCGCAGTCATACAAGCAAACTATTTATTCATTTATCGTGTTTAATACGACTCCGCCTCGCGCATACACACTGCGCGTGCAGCCTCAGTATAGGAAAAGTGCTTGCAGAGATTTATTAGCACATGGATTCAACATTAGCAGTTACTGCAAGCTAGCCTGCACACTTGGTTTTATGGCCGTTTTAGAAAGTCAGAATGAATAATTTCATTGGACATATTAGAATGAATCATTAAGCCTATTTTTTATTCACTTTTTCTTGTTTTGGTTGTGTAGACCTATATGTTTCTGTCTCATACATGAGTAAAAAGACGAGTGCTTACTGAGATTTATTAAGACAGAGACTGTATAAACTTTTTTTTATGTTTTAGATTTGATTGTTTTTTTAAATTATAATTATCGGGTCTCTTTCTCTCACATAGGCCTACTTTGGGTGTGTACCTAGGCCTACAACACATAAACCCACAAATAAAAAAGTTGCTTTCTACCATAGCACAGCTTTCCTAAACACCCATTTGTCTCTATGTTACTTTGCAAAACAAAGTGACATCATCCACAGTGGTATTGTTTCTGTGTTAACAAGGAAAAGGTTACAGATATGTAGCCAATAAGAATCTCTCAAATGATCACTTATGTTATCCCTTATATATTATGCATTTGGCAGACACTTCAATCTAAAGTGACTTACTTTGCAACAAAGGTATACATTTTACTAGGTTCTGCATTCATTGGGAATTTAACTCATGATCTCTACTGAGGGGTCATTTACAAGACTGTCTAGCTGTTCATTTACATGACAAGGGTGTTTTGTGGACCTGAAAATGCATGTTTTTTTGGAAAACAATAGCATTATCATTTTAGTGTAAACTGAGGTTTGTGAAAACGGGAATAATTGTTCATTAGCAAAAGACATCACCAATTGCCTGCCATGCATAATACAGCATTTTTAGTTGTTTTTGTGGATCCGTTTGAATTAAAAAAATTCCCTCTTGTTGCAACATTAAAGAGCTCAAATAATTATTTTAAATGCTTTTAAATAAAAATACACATCGGTCATTTATTTTCACAAAACGTGTGCTGCTCAATTAATATCCAATGAAATATGTTGATAAACATTAGAAGCAGAAGTAAGCAAGCTGTGTGCGGCCTTTAGCTTCATTGTACCCTACTGTAATAATTACACAAACAAAAGAGGGCTACAACAATACAACAATCCAAATAAGGGGGGAAAAAAGGGGGCAATGGTAGTCCTGCCAGAAACTCATGTGTAACAGCTGTGTTGGTAATGGACTCCGGCTGACTGTTGTGACCACCTAAAGTAGGGCATCTGTCAGTCTTGTGGACAGTTAGCAAATGTCCAAGTAAATGATACTCAAAACTACCATCTGCATCATTACACTAAGAAGATAACCATATGACTTTAGGAGGATTTGATTTCATTCAATATTAGTGAAACTCTAAGCCGCGCAGTTTTTGGCTTTGGGTTTTATTTGAGGAATCCACCTACATTTTGAGTAACCAGAAATATATTCAAACATAAAGGGAGGCCTTAATCTGGAAAATGCAGCAGCATCAAATATAAAAGTGCATAAATATAAACATAAGACCACCTTTGACCTTTGTCTTTGAGGCATTCATTAAAAAAGGCCCTCCAAGATTGCTCTTAAAGAGTGGATGCTTGAATTACGCTGTTTTGATTGATCAGGCAACAAAACCAAATGGGGAAAATGAAACAATTTTGATACACGCCCAACAGTTTGAAGCTGAGGCATGTACTTCCTGTCTTTGGCTGTTGTTTTGCGCAGACACTTCAAAGCGTGAACGCTGCTGAGTGCAAGAGAGACTTTCAGTCATCGTAAGCTTTATAGACAGTACTTTTCATCTGTGATCCAAGCTAATGTTATTAAGCCAGAGCTCTCATTACATAGAAAGCATTCATCTAATAACCCCCTATGGCCTTTACCAAATGTTCTCTCGAAAATGCCAAAAAATGACAGCGAGATCCCGATATGCTGGGGTTCTCTATTTGACGCTCATGTGCTTTTTTTCTGCCGAGGGATAACAGATCAGAATATTGCCCCTGATCCCTCACTATACAGACAACTGAGAGAGATTGAAGGACATTAACCAGCAGACAAACACAATATCAAATTACATGATTGCGATGTGGCATTTCAGTGCTTGTTTCTATGACAACACTGTGTGTTGGATTTCAGGGATGATGTGATACCTCTGTTTACATGCTTAATTTCTGATTATACATTTTATTTGCAATGCCACATGCTTTAGACCTACAAAACAGAAACTGCTGTTATTAAATTTACTTCTTAACATTTCAACAGTTTAATGACAAAGAACGGACATTTTATGCTTATGTTTAGATTCAGTCATTTCACTTTAACGGCAAAGAAAAGGTTATTATTGAATGCCTTGAAAGTTCCAGTGTTATTTTCATAGGAGCCTGTTAAAAATATGTATATATTTAAAACAAACAAACGAACAATCAATATTGTATACATGCTTAATAATTTTGTGAAGATTTATCAAACTTTAAAACAATTCAAATTTTCTCTTTTATTCTCTTTTTTATTATATATTTAAATAAAATAAAAGTAAAATAGAAAAAAAGTTATTTTAATTTGTTTATAAAATAATCTGTGAGAATCTTGGAAAAACATTATTAAAAATCATTATTAAGTGATAGCTTTGTTTGTTGAAAATCTTAAATGTAGTTTTTAGTCACTTACATTCTTGCCCTCCGTTGTAACCTTTACTCAGAATATGAGGTTTGTCCTTGAATACTTTTGTGAGACTTTTTGTCTTTTGTCAGAAGAAAATGATATGGATTTGGAACGACATGAATATATGATGACAAAAGTTACATTTTTGGGTGGACTATCCCTTTAAGATGCCACTAGCCATGGAGGTGACGATAGGACAAACTGTAAATAATATATAGAGTTTCTTTTTTTGGAGGTCTGCAATAATTCATACGGCTTGGCTTAAAATGATCACTGAAAAATGCTCTCATGGCATCACCTACAGCCGACAACATGCAAAGTAAACAACATGCCAGTTAGCTCACCTTTTAGAAATGAAAGTAGAGCTGGGTAAATTGGCTTCATATTCAGCCACAACCACAGAAGCGCGCGGGAGACTGGGATTGTTTGCCAATAGGATCTGGGTTTGACTTTTTGAACCCTGAATTTGCTTAGCATTGGCCTTGGCTTTACTTCAGTTTGTCTGCTGAATATACAAACACTATGATTTGATCTGGGTGCCAGAGCAGTTCACGCCTCCAGTCCACGCAGTTCATTTAGATCACTCTGGTGGGTTCACGCCATGTGTGCACTGATTTTACCTCTGGCTCTGTAGACGTATACAAACAAAGCTCCTGGGTCAGAGATTGCAAATCTATGCTTTTATTTATTTATTTTTTAAAATCATTGAATTGAATACAGAAGGTAACATTTTAAGTAAATGATGCAATCTGTATAAACACTGAGTTGTATTCCAATGTTAAAATGTTTGCACTGAATTCTACTGCTGAGATTGCCTCAGTATTTCAATTGATTCTCCTGAGAGCAATGAGATTATATGGAAGTATTTTGTTTTTCAGATTTTGTACTGACCGAACACCCTTATAATCTCATTAATATGAGATTAATATGAAATCAGACATTATTTAATAGTCAAATTAGCATAAAACACAACCATATTTCAGATGTTCTCTCCTAAGCAGAGAAACATCTGACAAAAGTCAAGCTAAGATCTCAATTAGGTCTTCTGAGCTATGAAGAACAACCTCTGTGCAATAATAATAAAAAATGAACATGGCTGGATTAAACTGCTATTTTTAAGTCCATAATCAGATATGACCACTGCAGGGATTTTCCTTTCTACGATGAGAGAATCTAATTACTTTATACAGTATATCTTGTATGCATGCTCACTTATCTCTAAAAGTGAGTAATACATTAGATGAAAGATGCACAATGCCATTCTTCTTCTATATGCGTTTTAAAATGATTTTGTTTCAGATTAGATCCTAACATATTGACTTCAGTTCTCAGCTTTTGTTTCATTGATCACTTTAGCCGTTTATGAGAGCGCTGAGCTGAATGAGCATGTCATGCATGCAAATGCTAGATGGTTTACCATAAACAAGCTGGGGTACTAGATCTTTGAAAATGACCTGTTTTTCCCAGAACTCTGAGGACTTTGGTTGACCATTGCGGTCAGCATGGAGCATCTGCCCCAATGTAGCTCTCTGGAACTGGACTGACTGGCTCAGCCTCAGATTTCTGTAGCTAATTGCACCGCTGAGGTTATCTGATCCCATTTCACAGTACCGAGGGACAGAAGGGGGACATTTTTTAGTCCAGACACATTCTCCATCCTCCGCATGGAAAAATGCTGGGTAGAGTCTGCATAATGATATACTCTTCAATAAACATCAATCAACCAACAAAAAACATGTTTTGCAACTTTATATATGCTGCAGATATGATGTTAATTTAGCA
Organism: Enteromius viviparus; assembly: GCA_032353835.1. NCBI lineage: Eukaryota > Metazoa > Chordata > Actinopteri > Cypriniformes > Cyprinidae > Enteromius > Enteromius viviparus. The sequence continues at coordinate 5,203,734 of JAUCNO010001888.1, forward strand.
ATTTAGCCACATTAATGAAGTTAGGTTACACATGCAAGCTATCCAGTCTTCCAGATTACATTTTTTTCGTCTTTCATATCCGCAAATTATTTTGGCCGGGAGCATAATGAAAAGTAGGTGACGATAATTGTTTATTTCTAGAGCCTGTTTAAAAATAATGAGCAGAACATCATTAGCATCAATAATGAGTCATTATGCTGAGACATGCTCAGCTCTTCTACTAACACCTGAGACTCGGAGTAGGAGCCTCTGGTTACAGACCCAACAAAATAGACGTACATGCATCCAAAAGTGCACGACAGCATAAGACCATTTTGCATTGCATCACATGCATCTCGCTGTAAGTGTTTTCACCAGGGCAAATTATTATAAACAGTCATTCCAAATTTATATGACTTTCATTAATTTGCAAAAAAATAAACATGAAATATGTACATAAAAATGTGACTAAACAAAAACACAAAACAACAAAAGCAAAATGGGACTATAACAAAAAACAAAACAACTGAAAACAAAATATGAGTAAACAAAACAAAATAAAACAAAATATTGTTAAACAAAAAAACTAAAACAAAACAAACAAAAAACTAAATGTGTCCATAACAAAAAAATAACAAAATAAAATTACATTTGGCAAAATAAAACGCGGCAAAACACAACCACAAAAAATAAGTAAATAAAAATACATTTAAATGATCCTGGAAATTTGTATTTTATTTATTTTTCCACTGACCTTGACAGAAAAATCTGTAAAAAGTAAAGCAGAGAGTATTACAGTTTTAGTACTAGCTGAATGCATAAATTATACATTTAATTAACCAATACTGAGGCAAAAACATCAACATTTCCAGGCCTGCCCACAACCACAAATTGGATTCTTTCTTCTTTTTTTGTTTTTTTGCATCACGCTGACCTTGACGGATAAAAATATAGTGTTAAAATAAACAGTAAAATCAAGAGTATTACACTTTTATTGCCAATCATATTTAATTTCTTTTACTGCAAAAAATTGTACACTGTAAAAATAAATACGTAAAATTTACGGTAAAAAAACAGCAGCTGTGGTTGCTAATATAAAACCGTTAAAAAAATATAATGTGAAAATTTTTGTTTTGTCAATAGTTTTACGGTTTTATTTTAAATTTATAGTTAAATACCGTAATATCTAATAAGAAACCATAATATCTGATATAATGTTAATATACCAAACTATTAAAATAGCGAAATCTATTTTGTACCTTTGAAATATACTGATAAGAACCAAATGCAGGTGGTTATGAGAAAGTCACATGATGAACCAAAGCCCATCACAAGCAGCGTTTATATACAAACATATACAGAAGGTGCTCAGTGTCATTCACACAAACACTAAACTTTAATTAAAAATCATTAAACTAAAATGGGCAATAAACATTCATTCAAATAAAAAAATAATTTTGCACCTGGCTTTATCCTATATTCAGATATATGTACCAGAAATAAATGCTAATTTTCGCATATTTAATGAGATATTGCCTCTTTTGCGTATTTAAACATAAAATAAAATAAAAAAACTTTTAAATGCAATACATTTTTTTCTTCTATACATGAGAGTAATCAACTGGTAATGTTTCATGGTCCTATTTGTAAGTTAAACATTTTACCCTATTCACCTGTAGTGTCTCACCTTAACAACATTACATGTCACATACAACCCTAATAAACATAACTGATACAAAAAAAAACTAAAAAGAAACAGTTATTTTAAAGAAAAAACATCAAATTCAAACAAAATTTAAAATGCAATGCAGGGAATTCTGGGAATGTCAGTTTA
>JAUCNO010001888.1:5205646-5220896 GCA_032353835.1 Enteromius viviparus
TGATCCTGGAGAAGGAGAGATGTGAGAGGCTCAGGAAGGGGAGGGGTAAGGGGTCGTGAATGACTGTCTTGTTGTCTTTGCAGATCCCAGATTAGCATTTATTGCTGTTTACGGCCTGCTCTTAGCTGAGAAACCTTTTGTTAAAACATTCTCATGCCGGGCAAGACAAGCTGTCTCTGGAAGTCCCTGCATTATGCTTTCTTGAAGGGATTAAACGTTCAACCATTAAACTTATTAAACCTTTAGACCTTACAGGGCTATCATCCACAGACAAATGGTCAAACTGAGTGAAAAATTCAAGAAATCAGTTGCTACCTAAGAACCTACTGTCATGATCACCAGGAGGATTGGTCACAGTATCTGCAGTGGGCGGACTCACGTTCCGCTCACGTTCATTTACAACGTGCCATTCATCATCACGAAATGGGAGCAGACGCCCGCAGATCTGTGTCCCATACGATTTATAACTCCCACCAGGTTATCATATTCGCCCTTCTTTTCATGTCTCACTGTTAAAACCCTTACATTGAATCTATGCTTCCTCCCGATACAGAGCACCAGGAACCCCTCGCAGTGATCAACCCAACAGAAACCAACTACCAGGTTAACCAAATACTCGACTCCATGCGCAGAAGGGGACGAATTCAATAAATAATCGACTGGGAAGGGTATGGACCAGAAGAGAGGTGCTGGGTGGACAAGGATGACATTCTAGATCCAATGCTAACTGAGACATTCCATCGAGAACATCCTGACCGTCCTGCTCCTAGAGGACTTGTTCACCCAGCACCTCTCGCTGTCGTTTAACCGTCTGAGGTGATTTTGGGGCCCTTGAGATGTTTGGACATGCTCTGATATTTGTGCTTTTTTCAGCTAATTAGAACATATTATTGACCAACCTGTATTTTTCTTGTAATCAGCACAAACTGCTCTAAAATAATATGTGACCAAAATGAATTCACATGTTTGCATTTTTTAGGAAAAAAATATGCGTGGTTAGTAAGTTTTGAGAAAAAAAAAAACTAGCTGAAATAAGGCCATGAAACTCATACTGAATACTAGTGCACACTACTGAGAGTAACCAGTCTATTAGGCTAGAATATTTACTATTTAATTGTTCAGGACATTAAACATTTATAAATATATAGATTTGCGAACAGAGTATCAATACTAAACATTATACATCGTAAGAAGTCTGCCAATGTAGTGCCTTTCATATTCAAACCGTTTGACTAATCAAACATATAGTAGTACATTGTAAATGTGTTCAGGTTTATGCCACAATATGTAAACTGAAGCAAAAAAATAAAGAAACTTGACTTACTCATTATAATGATCTGCTCCGTGGGTCAGCTTGCACGATGCATCTGTTATTTCTTTCATGATATCTTCCTGAATCGAGCCACGTGTCAAATATTCTTTGAAGTAAAGAAAACCTTATTTCTCCCAGCGCATCTTCTTCCAGAAACGCAACGCAGCCGAAGTGAACTTGGAATGTTTTCATGCAGAGCTCGTGCTGCTGTTGTGGGCGTGTACATGTCGCGCGACTCGCACGTGGATGATTGTAAAACAATAGCGTGTGAAGCTCGGGGGCGCGGTCGCATTAACTAAAATGAGCTCTAACCATGACAACCAAACAAACATGGTGTTGTTTTCATACTGATAACTTTATCACAGAATATTTGTTTTTAACAGCACTAACTTCATTTAAGAGTAGAAATATACATATATATATATATATATATATATTTCTGTTAATATATCTCTCATGTCTGTGAGTCACGTTTTCGCTGAGTTTCAGTTCATTTTATTCAAGTCCACTGATAACTAGCAAGATGGTGATGAGAAACTCACATGATGAACCAAAGTTCATCACAAGCAGCTTTTAAATAGTAACACATATAGAAGGAGCTCAGTGTCATTCACACAAGCACTAACCACCATCATGGTAAGAATTATTAAACTAAAATGGGCAATAAACATTAATTTAACAACAATACATGTAATATTCAACCCATATAAGCATAACTGATACAAAAAAACTAAAAAGAAACATCGTTATTTTAAAGAAAAAACATCAAATTCAAACAAAATTTAAAATGCAATGCAGGGAATTCTGGGAATGTCAGTTTACAGTGTTTCCCTGTAAATTTATTAGGAATTAACCATTAACCATTTAACAGGTTTTTACCATAGCATTTTTTTTACTGTTAAATTCACTGCTATTTTTATCGTTTTACAGATTCTTTAAAATACCATTTATCAAACAGATTGTCCCAAGCTCGCCAATCAGCTGGCTTGTGTACCGAACACAGTCAAAGTTCAAGTGTGTGACCCCTTAGTATTACAAAAGGGATATACAGTGTCACAGTCTAATTGCACACAGGGAACAAACAGACGCTGTCTCCTTTGTTTGCGTCCTGGGGGCTTGAAAACGGCAATATAAAAATGTAAATATTGGGTTTTGGTGTGTGGGTCCGGGCACACAGGCTTCCACAGGCACAGGTGGAAAATATGCTCCCGAACGCCATGCTGGGAACCACATGGCCCCACACAACATGGGGGCAAAGAGTGGCTTGCTGACCTGGCACAGGCTTTCCGCAGTTGGACCCTTTTCAAACCATGGTATTAGTTTCATCTGTGAGAGCGATGCACGCATCAACAACGAGTAGGGAGAAGATGAGACAAAGAGACCCTCTGCCAAACTGCACCCTGTGAATGCAGGTGAACAGATGAGATTTAAAAGACGTTCGGGGGTATTTTCTATATGGAGAAGCGACTATAGATTTTTACCTTTGTGCTTAAATGTGCAAATTCTTTCTAGCAGGATACTTTGATATTTTAGGGCCTTACTGTGTAGTTTCTAAAGGTTTTTGTGAGGTTACTTGCCAGTTGCTTATCTTAAAGCCTTCACACTGCAGAATCATGCTCTCGAAGTCAAATTTTCCTGGTTAAAATATCTAAAAATCTATGAAACATGATCGTAATTCACTTGAAAGTGTATTTTTATCTTACTGCACTGGCAGATATTTGTATTTATTTTATGCGTAAACAACTTGCTTTTAAGTTAAAAACAAGAGAAAATCTAAGTCTTAATATTTTATGCAATGTTGCCTAGCTTGTTTTAATGATTTTTACTGAAGAAAAAGTCCATGATTATTTGTGTCTTAATCTTCTTGACTACTGGCAAAAGTCTCTATTTGGCTTGGGACCATTTTTCAAAGTGATTTTTTTGGCCTTTTTTGTCTAATAATTATTAGTCTAATCACTTAAAAAAGAAACAAAACCCTTCTCAGCTATCCACAGGTATCATTCATGTCTGGCTTACAAACTGTGTGAGTAACATAATACTTTTTTATGTTTTTTATGTACTTTTATAGTTTTTTATGTCACTATGTCCTAAGTAAAAGCAATACTTGAAGTGATTCTTCAAGCATCGCTGTTAAACTCAATGCATATACATCAGGCCACATGTATATTGAAATCTCACAGCTCATATCACTGCTGGTGTAGAATTGATTCTTTTTGTCCATGCATTAGTTGCATGATGACATGACGTCAGGCCCCCTGCATCTTGCCTTTGCCGGAGCGCTGCTGAGAGGAAGCTTGTATCCATCTGGAAGCAATAAAGTTTTCTAGAAGAGTGCACAGTTTTATTTAATCTCCCCATGTCTTACTGTGCCTCAAATGAAGGGCTGTTCCCATCTTGTCATCTGAAATCAGCCTCATGTGCGCCAGAATATGACACTTGCCACGCTGGGGGCCACAGACACGTTGTTCCCTGCTTTGTTTTCTGCTCTCTGTATATCCACTTGCGAGGTTCAACAAAATTGGTATTTTCAAACTAATTAACAGTTTCCTAGCATGCAAAGCTTTTATGACAACCAGCAATTCTTAAGAGAAAAAGAGCATTTAAAATTTCTTTAAAATGGTTTTTATTTTGCATGCATGATGCATAGTGCACTTTTCCATGCAATTCTGGGGTTTATGTTCATTTTTTAGACAGGCATCACTAGTAATATTTATCATACAACACAAAGTAAGGTGTAGTGGGCATGAATAATGCTTCATCGTACGCTTTAAGGTTGAAGACATCATAGATACAACCACCATACACTGACTGAAAAAAAAAAAATTCACACACACATACTGTATATTTTGAAAACATTTATATTTACATTACATATTCTTATATTTTATATATAAATATATTAAATATATAAACAACATTTTTCTTAAATATGTTCATACATGTGTTTGTTTTTATATATACATAATAAATAAACACATTTAAATATATACGTATATATATATAAACAAATGTATAACTAAAAAAATACGTACATTTTTTAGGAATACAACACTGGATTTTGCAATTAAGTTATGAATTTCTATGTTAATGATAATAAATCCCATATTTGATATTTGAGGCACAATTCCAAAACTTTAGTCTAAACATTCATCCAGCTTGATTTCATAGTAGTCCAGAAAACATGAATCGGCAGCCGTTGAGTGTGATGAGAGCATGTGTGTGTCATCACCGACTGTGAGTGGTGTCTACACACAGACACGCATGTAATTGTCAATGAGAGAGATGAGATCTCTGGAGATGACAGATCCATAGTCAGTCTTCAGGAGGGCTCTGTGTTATATGACCTCGTGTGCTACCAGACGTGTCATATTGATTTGGCCCCTTGCAGCCCCTTTAGACCAATGACCCTGAACATATGGCCCTTCTTATTTGTGAACTTGTGTGCCCTGCAGCAGAGGCACCAGCGGCCAAAATCTTCTTCAACCCCATTCTCTACCCCTAACTTTGGGTTTCTGTATGGATTACTCTGAAATCCCTTTTAGATCACACAAAAGAGGCGTGACGGCTTTTACAAGAAATCTACATATTCTGTCTATGCGTCTTAAAGGTGTTTTGTCTTTTTGACTTGTGCAAAATGCAGTCTTTCAGATTATATGTTGTATGAACCTGTGAGTGTGTATATATGCCACAAGTAATCACAATCCACATGATCACATGATTACCTGTGGCATACAAAGGGAGAGTTTATCCCAAAATTACATTTCAGTCATCAATTACAGCTGAGGTTGACAAATCAACATACCATTTCAGAATCTGCAAAATGTTAATAATTCTACCAAAACAAGAGGATCACACAAAATGCATGCAAGTGTTGTTTAGTACTGACCCTGAGTACATTATTCCACATTAAAGACAAATTTAGTCCACAAGAGAAAATAATAGTTGAATTTATAAAAAAACGACCCTGTTCTAAAGTTTTCATCCCCCTGAATCTTAATACTCTGTTGTTACCTGAATGATCCAAAACAGTGTGTTTTGTTTGTTTTTGTTTAGTGATAATTGTTCATGAGTCTCTTGTTTGTCCTGAACAGTTAAACTACCTGCTGTTCTTCAGAAAAATCCTTTAGGTCCCATTAATTCTTTGATTTTCCAGTATTTTTGTGTATTTGAACCCTTTCCAACAGTGAATGTATGATTTTGAGATCCATCTTTTCATACTGAGGACAGCTGAGGGACTCATATGTAACAATTACAGAAGGTTTAAATGCTCACTGATGCTCCAGAAGAAAAAAACATGCCAGAGGATAAAAAATTAGCTTGGATACCAGGGTAAATTCAACTTATTTTGTCTTTTGGGAAACATACAGATATATTCTGTTGCCTCTGAAGGGCAGTACAAAATGTAAAAGTATGATGCTTAAGCAAAATAAGAAATATTTACACATTTTCACTTTGTTCAAAAGGCTCTTGATGCATGGCTTTAGCATCAGTGAGGATCTAAAGCTTCTGTAATAGTCACACATAAGTCCCACAGTTGTCTCAGTGTGAAAAGATGTAGGCCATATATAAGTAATACATAAGGCAGGTTTAAAACATTTTGTTTTGGTTACAACTTTCGGTCACAACGGGGGTTATGTGACTCAGTATAGGCATATACCACTCGGCTTGATAATTGATTAATCATATTCACATGATACACACATAATTGGAATTTCTTTTATCGTGCAATCCTATGACACTTCCAATGCTCATTGCAAAAAGAAACTGGAACAATCATTCATGAGGAAGTAGTTCTTTTTCTTGTTTTTTTCCTTTTACTTTCTGTCTAGCATAATTTCAGCTAACGTCAGCTTTCTAATACTTGCGTTAGCTTTCTAACAGCATCAGCAAAGCCACGTCAAGAGATTAATTTTGCTGCCAATTTTAATGTAGTTGTTAAAGTTGCATCATTATTTCCTTAAAAATAGATTAGCAAGTGTGGAGCTGTAAAGTGGCTAAAATACAATAGAGATATATAAAAAAGTTTGTGTAAGCAAAATTTATGGCCTCCCAAAAATAGAGAGAGCACAGTATTAGCAAAAAGGAAAGTTCCAATTGTGTGGCCTGTTTTTTGAGCAGATCAGCAGGAAACTCGTGCTTTACCATGTTTATTATCTCAATCTACATCTCATTGCTTCTACTTAGCGGGCCACTCATTTAAACTCAATTTTCCTGCTCTTAATTGTAGGGACTAATTAGGACCTATTGCCAAAGACTTAAAAAAACCCAGACCAACCTGACTAGTGCACATGCTGATAAGCGCTGCCTGAAAAGGGCAGTTGTACAGCAGCATTTGGAGTCTCTCAATTAAAAGGGTGGACATGTGCAAAAACTGCAACACAATTAGCATCAAGCAGATAAGTCCTTCTATAATCCTGTTTATGGTCGGCATCAGGCAGATGTGCCAAGATTGATTCGGACAGACGCAGGCTTACTGTAATGTAGCAGGGAGAAACTCCCCCTTTTCAGCCTCGTCCCAGTCTCTACCTACCCTTCAAGACCCTCCCTCGCCCCCTCGGAGAAAGCTTCCTGTACACAGCCGTTAACACGGGCCACTTTGTCATTTGCCCTGGCTCTTGGAAAGCTCTGTCGGGAGAGATTATCTCCTATTCCCACTAATTCAATTGACTCTGGGTTTTTGTAGAGTGACCACAATGAAACGCAGCTTCAGAGTTAAATAAATAGAGTGGTGGAGGTAAAGAGAGGTTGGAGCAGAAGCCTGAGTAGGAACAGATGGCAGCGGGTGTCCTGCGCAGTAATGTGAGAGGGTAGTTAATGTTCTGAAACGCAGAGGTGCGGCTTGGGGTGCTCCTAATAAAGAAAGGCTTTCACACGAGGAGAGAAACTCATTTAGAGAGGCAGCTACAGAACTCGGCCCATCTTGATGCTCGGCGACAGATTTCAGTGTGGTTTAATTGGAGTTTGCCTGTGGGTAATGGTTTACAGTGGGGGGTCAGGGGAGAAGAGGAAGCTCGTAGCCCAATGTAACGCTGGGGTGTCAAGTGCATTGCTGTTGAAAGTATGAATTCTCCACATGTAAACTTATTGTGTTGTTTTGGTTTTTGCATAAGAATTAAAAGGATGTTTACTCAAAAATTAAATCTCGTTATTGAATCATCATGTTGTTCCAAATAAGTAATGTTATACATACTTTGTCTTTACAATGAAAGTCAAAGGAGTCTGATATTGAAACCCCAATGATCTTTCTTGCATGGGCAAAAACATTTTAAGTAGTCAGTAAGTAATTAATAGTTTTATTTAACATAGACAAATTAAATGAAAGAAAAGTGAGAGTAAAGACGTTGAAAAAATTCTATTTCAAATGAATGCTGTTCTTCGGAACTTGGTATGCATGAGATAATTCTAAAAAAAATTCTGTTTTCAGTGTTAGTAAAAAAAAAAACATGACATGACCCTTGAAGGATGAAGGTTGCCATTCTAAGAATAACTACTTGAAAAAGTATTATTATTATTATTTGTTTAAAAAAAATTTAATAGAAAACAGTTCTTTGTGAACTATGCCTTTAAACCCATTTAATTTAGCAATTGTTACATTTTACATACTACAATTTTAAATATAACCAGGCCATTAAAGATAAATTTGGTTGTACAAGGATACAAAACAACAACAACAACATCCTACAGTACATAAAGTTTTGGCAATCAAAAACATAACTTTCAGACCCATTTTACGAGGGGAAAAAATGTACGATATGACTTAATATGAAAATATCTCTTGTGTGTTTGTTTTAGCTGACCGTGATGTGAAGAAGCAAGAAGAGTATGTTGAGCTTAAGGATGTGTTTGCTGTGAAGGTAAAGCGGCGGCGCTCTGCGGGGCAGCAGACGGGTGGAACTCTGCTGGGCATCACACTCTTCCAGTGCAAGAAGAAAGGGCTCAAACTCAAGGAACACTCCATCCACCTCAGCAACCTCAGCGCGGACCACTGTGAGATTTGGTTCAAAAGCCTTAAAGAGATCCTCAGCGGTAAGTTCACACACCAAAGCTGCTCAACATCCACCATCCACTGAAAAAATAAGGTCACAAATCAAACATTAGTGATTTTAGAGCGACTTTATCTTAGAGCTTCAGTGAATTTTATGGCATGCAAACATTAACCTGGTCAACATTTGCTACATTTTATTGTGTTTGCTGACATTTATTGAATAAAATTAGCCCAGCCCAGTAATGAATCAGATACAGAAACTCCTGTACCTAAACCTAGTGAGTGTAGCATTTTAAGTGTCCACACCAGTTAATATATTGAAAATCAGCATATTATAGTGATTTCTGAAGGATCATGTAACAGTGAAGACTAGTAATCATGCTGAAAATTCAGCTTTACATTACAGGAATAAAGACATTTTATTGGTTTTTACAAAACCAAGTATGCATGAGGCATACAAATATGATGTGAAATGATGATTTAGGTGTGTCAGCAACATGCTGACAACACAAAACAGTCATGAATAAACTCCATGGACTGGATTATAAGGTACTCTTGTTGAGAAAGCCGAGGGGCACCATCTCTTTTGTGTGATGACCGTATCATTGTGTGGTGTGCCTGAAAGGGGGGGGGTGGTCTTGAAAGAGGTGGTGTTGGCCGCAAGGACCTGCTGGATCAGACTAGAGGAACAGGTTGGTCCTACGGCCTCCCTGGAGTTTGTAATTATCTGTGCTCCTCTCACTAGCGTTCGCTGCCAAGACAGGCCAGCGGCCTGCCTAGTGCTTCGCTGTGCTGCACGGGAGACAGGTGTCCTTCCAAATGCGTCAGAACTCTTCGTTCTCCGGTTCTCGAAAACAGGGGGGGTGGGGATGCAAGGAGGAGATTTCATAGCGGGGGATTCAGTAAAAGCCCGTCTGAGACTCTCCCGAGGACCAACAAAATTATTTAGAATAAACTTCCTTCGTCAGCTAAATGAGCGTTGAGCATTCAGATGCTGCCTTTGTGAAAATGAGCATGTGTAATCTGTTAATCCCGGGCTGCAGACAATGCAGCACTGCATTTTCACCGATTTAATCTAGGGTCACAATTAGGCTGAAAGTTCAATTTCTGAAATCCTTCTTTGCCTGCTGTGCACCCCACATAAATACTGGACACCATGCAAGTAGTAGGCTCTATTTAAAACCGGATTGGATGTGAGATGTGAGTTTGGGACTAGATAATGGTGTGGGGGAGATCTCTGGAAAGTGTTTTTGTCTGACGAGGGACTAGTTATAATGCTGTATTAGCGCCGGCTAATCCTTGGAATTTCAGTTACAGCACTGAACAAGAGGTGATGTAACAGCAACAGTGCTCAGGAGGTACATTACTCACTGGGAATTAAGGATGGGATTATTCAGGCCTCACAACTTTATACTATCAAACCCTTCCCCCAGCTTGATGAATTGTTGCTAAGACTTTGGATAAGTAACTTCTTCGCACGAAAGTGTTTGTGAGCTGTAGCCCTTTAAAGATTGAAATGCTGGCTTTTTGTGGGTAATTGTGAGTGAGGGCTGCATGTACTGTGGGTAGAACATGAATTAATTAACATAATTAAAGAATATGCCTTGAGGGAGCCCAGAGGAGAGAGGACATGCTTATTTAGTGCTGCAAGCGGAAAAATTAATACGCAAAGATGAGATTCACTGTGCTGTTAAAGTGTAGAGACATTTTAAAACCATTAAAATACGGTGTTTTAAAAAGTATATAGCCTGTAGATTTAAACTGTATTAGAATCACTTCTGGACATTGTCTGCATACTGTAGAGTTACATCCAGTCTTTCATATTCATGACCTTGTAATGCTGGTAAACTTGATCATTTTCATCTCTTAGGAACTGTATCCACCAAGTAAAAATAGCCCAGGTAAAAATTACTTCCTAATTAGATTTTTTTGTGTGAAAACATCTAAAACTTAATTTTTTTAAGTAACATAAATTAACTTTTTTTAAACTTTTGCATCAGATAATAAGACTTGTTTCATAATAAGTGAAAAAATCTGCATGCAAACATTTTATTAAAAATTCTATTCTCTGAAAGATTATATTGTAATAGTTTACAGTGTGCTTTGAATGTAAATGTAATAAATTTAAGATATTTCAACTAAAAGATTTGATCAGGATTATGATTTTTTTCCCAGTGCAGATAAAATAATAACCAATTTTTTACTGAAAAATGAATTTATAGATGAGGTAAAATCGCAGAACTGGATTTTGCTGAGTTTGACGTGTGATGAGTGCTGAGTTCAAACAACATTGTGATTAGCCAATCAGATTTGAAGAGCCAGTTTATAGTTTTTGTGAAGTGAAGGCTTACAATCAGTGTTTGGTGCTTGTACATCAGTGTCATTCATCTATCATTAAATATGATTTTAGGCATTACTCATATAAGGTTAGGTTAAGGTGTAGAGATATGGTCAAAAGTACACTTTTGGATGTCGAACTCCGCAAAATCAGGACGTGCCTTTCAGTAATACTAACCAAACAGGGTGAAAAACCACTTACATTAACCACTTGCATTATCACATTTATTTCCATAACCAGAGGAAGAACGTTTGCTACATAATTAAAACTTAAGTAAACATGCAAATGGCTGAACAAGTAAAAAAAAAAACATCTTGCTTCACACATTCAGCTGAACTGTGCATCATGTTTTTTTATTTTTAATCTTAAAAACTGAATTCCAAAGCTATTACGAAATCAGCCCAAAAAATGTTTTTAGTTAGTCTGAATATTTGATTATTGCTCATTGCAAATTAAAGATTTAAATAATTTTAGGTCATGATAAATTCATATTTCAGTACATTCTCACGCCTATATGTGACCATGGACCACAAAACCACCATTATAAATGCCAATTTGGAAATTGAGATTTATACATCATCAGAAAGCTAAATAAATAAGTGTATAGTTGGTTATAGGAAAGAATGAAAAAATTACTATTTAAAAATCTGGAGTCAAAATTAAAATACTGAGAAAGTTTTCCAAATAAAGTTCTTGGAAATGCATATTATGTGTTTTTCGGCTTTTTGACCCATGCAATGTATTGTTAGATATTACTACAAATATACCCGTGTGAATTACGACTGCTTTTGTGGTCCAGGGTCAAATATATGTAATAAAGGAACAATGATTAGAGCCCGATTCTTTCCTTCTCTAGGTTCTGTAAATCAGCAGCACAGTCATCACGATCACCTGCTAAATTCACAAACTCATACAGTTGTTAGTAAAGTATGGCAGTTTGTTTGTTCCTCATGGAAATGTCCTCCCCACCCCCTGCATCTCATGCACATGCTCTCACATGCACACGGCCGCATGTTTTCCATAGCTGGATTATCTCTGTTATTTTATTGGCTGTTAAGCGAGTGCTGCCGTGATTAATTTGGCCCGAGGGGGGAAGGGGAGAGCGGGCACGCTGGATTACAGGGGTGCTCACCTGTTACAGTGGTGTTTCCCAGGGTGGTGGCACAATGGAGGGTGTGTCCCAGCTGACACTCAGCACAAAAGGTGAACGGTCCAAAAAAAAAAAAACCCAAACCCTCAGTCCCTGGTGTGATTTTATTCAAGGTGAGCCGTGAGTGCTGTGTTTTTCTGACAAGCCATGTGATGTGCGCTGACACATGAGGTACGGCCGCCCATCTGACAGATTAAACCCTGCGGTCAGAGAGCGAGCGCTCGGGCCAGGCCACAGACCAAACGTGTGGGGAGACGGCCGGCAACAATAGTAGCACCTGTACCACAGTCTACCGACGTAGTTGTCGAGTCGAGCTGGAATAGACTCCTTGCGTCCTTAAACCCTCTTTTGAAAGATTAGTCTAGGCAGGTCAATCAAAGCCCGGGAAGCTCTCCGCACTCCGCTCCGGACACATAATGTGCTCTTGGTGCTCTTGTCAAAGCGTGTGGTCACACTCCTGCATCAAGCTGGACTTTATTGTTGTAGCCCTAAAGGGAGGAGAAAAGACAAACAGAGAGAGGAGAAAATTCAAGGGTCAAGCACCGGGTCCATCTCATTCCTCCAAAGGCTTTTGTGACCCATCTGAATTCATATGTGCATTTGGCATAAAGCACAACAGTGGCTATTGTGTGCCGCGCATGAAATTGCTTTGAGTTGTTTAACAAGATAATAGGGGAAGCGAAATCTCCCTCGGAACGCGGTTTTAAAAACACGTTCGGCATTTAAAGGAAGCTAGGCCTTGCGTGGCATTTACGTGAGCCCATGTACAATAGCTCGATAGCCGAGTGGATAATGTTACACATTAACAGGTTTTCCATTAAGTCAACCTGCGTATCCATGGTGACTCTTTCCCCTTGGCTCCTTGGAAACGGATCAATCTGTGTATCTTATTGACTGGGGCGCTCTTACTTCAGCTGGGATGTTTTCTGGCCAGCCCAAACTCTGTTTAGAGTCACTTGCTTTGATCCTGTTTTACAAAAAAAAGGGTTAATAAAGAGTTAAAGGTTTAGTTTAAGTCCACAGTGACAGAGTTAAAGGAAAGATAATTCTGAAATAATGTACTTACCCTTATGCGGTAGCAAACTCTCTGGAAGAGTAACCATTTTCTGTTTCTAAGTTTAAAATGTTACAGTTTATTGTATAATATCTGCACCATCCACACTGCCAAATAGAGCTGCTTAAAAAATGATGTATAAATGAATAAATAAATTACGAGTTTCTGACACTTCTAATGTCTTCTATTATTCAGACAAGTCATTTTTCCCCACTCAGAATGAATGTTATGTGCATCCTAATCATGCCACTCAAAAATAAGACTTGACCTTTAAAAATGTTTAATGTTGCACATCAGTGAATTTGCATAGTCATCATTTGAAAGTTGAACATGGTCATGCTTATGAATAATTTAGCAAAAAAAAAAAAAAAAATATATATATATATATAAATATATAATATATATATAAATGACAATTCTCCCCATTAACTAGTTGTTTATCAGCATGCCTATTATAAACATATTGGCTGTTATTTATTTATGAATTACTTACAAGCACATGTTCTTCATGAGCATATTACACATATCTAATCCCACCTAACACCTATCACAACTACCTTGCTAACTATTAATAAGCAGCAAATTAGTAGTTTATTTAGTTAGTTAATTGTTTATTAATAGCGAGGACCTTAAAATAAACTGACTAATAATTCCTTAAAGAACATTAACTGGACAATGTATTTCACTATTTGTGGGAATATCTTAAATATAATTGTATTTAATCTTTCTGGTGATTTCTACTTAATTTATGCTTGTTCATAAAACAATTAAGAAAACAATATGCTTATAAAAGGAAAAACCAATGAAAATAAGTTTTATTGTCTTTTACATCATTTCTTCTGAAGAAATATTGTAATTAAAGACTTTACCTGAAAAACAACTTCAATTAAACTGAAAAGTCTAATTCATATAGACTATATTTTTAAAGAAAGACTTTCTGAATCTGTTAGATCTGTTTATAGTCTTTATACCATTTAGGGTTGTAGCCTTAAAGGCAGAATATAGTGTCTTATCCATCTATAAAAGGTGTATATTTTGTACTTTAGAGTAGTAATGTGTCACCTGAAGGTACTGCTATGAGCCATTTAAGGGTAAATAAGAAACAAAGATGTCCCTTTCAGAGTCCCGCCTCCATGACAAGCTGTTGTAACCCTAAAGGCACACTTTTTTTCACAATTTTTTTCCCAGAGTGTCCAAATGAAATCAAATTTTGAGATAACTAAAGATTCCCACCCGTGAATGCTGCTGTGAGAGGTATCTGGGGCTCTTTTAGGATGTCTCGGGGTGGACAGATGCTCCTGTGAGCTCTGCTGTAGGTACGACTGGAGTATCACTTTCACTGAGTGCTGCTTGTGGATTTTTTCTGCATATTCCCAACGGATCTTCCCCATTTCTCTGTCTGTCACACCCGCCCCCAGATAGACGTGTACGCAGACATAATGGAGGCACCTAACACATGGTGCTGTTTTTTCCCCTCTCTGGCTAATATTAGGAAAGGTGTTATTGTCCACACTGAGAATTTCAATGGCTCTAATTGAACAGTATGCATGTGCGTCCCACGTTTTAACATGGAATAATTAATAGAATGCATTACACGCTTAATTTTCTTTTGCGAGCATCTCCGTTTGTCTCATTATATGGTGCCTGTGTGAATTAATTGTTCCAATGAAAGCAAGTGTATTGATTTGAAGCCCAAACCTCCACCGCAGTTCCCCACCTCGTCTAGCGGTTGGAGCAGCTCCTGCCTGGTGATGCCCCTGCTGGAGGGGACAAATCTGGAGAGGGCTGGGTCTCCCCCACTGCTAATGCTCGCTAATGCCAGTCCCTGACACCATGCCAGATGCTCCGCTCTTGGCAGAGGATCTAAGGAAATGTCGAAGCACTCGTCCCCCGTATGGAGATCTCACGGCCGGTAGGAAAGCGGGACAGGACAGTGACGCTCGTTTTCTCTCACTCGTTCCATCTCCTGTATGGCCCCCAGATCTCTTACCTCCCCTCGGGCCTGCCGGATCCAGCTCCTCTCCAATCCTGACCTTTCCCACTGCAAGGCCCCAATCTGGGCTTATCTGTTGAAGGGCGAACTCCCCTCACCATCAGCCAGCCAGCCAGGGATTTCAGGGCAAAATAAGACATCTGTTCTTGAGGATTAGCAAATATTCTGTGCACCCCAGAAAGCCCGTTTGGGTATTGTGGGCTCAGCGAGTGGAACGGTTTATGGGTTACTTGAGTGCAGTTTGATGGCTGTGTTATGTACATTGTGACTCTCTTGTCCTCTATGTGCTTTTTTAAGTGGTCTTGGCCAAATTAACATATAGTTATTGTAGAAAAATACTACTTATCTATCTATCTATCTATCTATCTATCTATCTATCTATCTATCTATCTATCTATCTATCTATCTATCTATCTAT
>JAUCNO010001888.1:5228221-5277736 GCA_032353835.1 Enteromius viviparus
AATGCCATGTACGCACTGTTCGCAATTGGCACAGACGTCTTTTTTTCAATGTATCCGCGATGACTCCTATAAATTGAACACACGCGACATTATTGCTGTACGTCGGGTTTATAGCGGATTTATGGGGCAGGCAGCGTGCGGATCGTGAAAAAAAGGCCAGCTGAATCAGACACTTTATGTTTCAGGCTTGAAATCGCTGATATACTTTTAAGATTCACGGAGTTTCGTTCCCCCCCCCCCTCGAACGGCTGGTCGCAGTGGTGCAACCTTTGATTTGTTTTAGTCGCACCATTGAGAAATTAGGTCTCACGTGCGACAAAATTGGTCGCACTCTAGAGCCCTGCTTAGACTGCCATGATTACATTTGCTTTTGATTCTATTTTTTTTTTTACATTACACATGAAGAAAACTGAAAAGACTGACTGAAAACCTATAATATTAAAGGTAGTTCAAGTCAGATTTAACTGTGGTTTTTCAAAATACCTAGAACTATAAGAGCATCACCATGAATGCTAATTGCAGAGTCTGTCCAAAAAAATTATTTTATTCCTTAGTTGTAAGAAACAAGCCTTTTGTTTAAGGTCATTTTTCACGACAAACGAAACGTGCTAGCTACACAAACTGTGAGCTCACCCACAACAGGTGCGTCCACAGTGAAGCATTGCTCTGTCACTGTGTTCGTCCTTGTGCTGACTTAGGAAATGTCTTAGCTGTGAGGAAACAAGCAGGTTTATGTGCCGGTTAATGCTGAGGCAACTGTTTTCTGGTCATTGGATGTACAGTTTGTTCTCCTGAAGCGGAATTATTTTTAACCATAATATTCAGAGGATATAGTGTCAGTGACATTATGATTTAAAGGAACAGTTCACCCAAACTGTTTTCATACAATCAACAATTGATTATGAAATGGGATATTATAGAAATTTTATTAAATGAGTCATACAAAGCCAGTTTTCCACAAGCTGATATGATCTTTAGGGTCTATCTTTCTCAAAGATAGTGTACAAAAAGAAACGCTCAAAAACAGCTCTTTAGAGATCACTCTGTTCTGTGTACTTCCCCTTTAAATCTTCACGAGCGTCGCTGACCCCGCTTCTCTTTTCCGAGGCACTCTCGGAGGATCTTTTTAGCTGTATTCATAATGAAACTTGCTAATTAGCACATTATTAGGAAAGGCGATTTGCATCGAATATTTTAGTAATCGAGCATTCTAAGGAAAATTTCATCGATTAAATGAGTAATCAGATAAAACATTTTTGCTTAATTAAAGAGCAATATTAAATATGCTAGAGAGAATAAGACATGTCTCTTAATTAACTCTTAATTGTTTTCTTAAAAAAGGAAAAAAAAAAATCAACATTTTATTTATTGGTGCATTACATTTTTAATATTAATATTAGGTAAAATATTCTCATACAGTAAGTTCATGGCTGAGCATTCATAAACTTTTTCATTTCAATCAAACTAAAATGACCACACCTGTTGTCTTGAGCACATTAGACTTGGGGACATTTATTCAACGTTCAGTATTCAAACTAAAGTATCAAGTATTCATCCCATAGAATTGAAAAAGTATTACGTATCTTTAATCGTAAAAGCCATGCACAACTTTTTTGACGGTAAACTCATTCCTTTGATAAGTAGCCATGGTTTAAGCTGATAAATATTTCAGTATAATGTAACCGTGTGTTCACACCACCCCCGGTGAGAGCATCATACTTCAATCCTGCTGCGCTGCCAAGCGGTGGTGGAATTCTGTATTCTGACTGGTTGCTGCAGAACCGCGTCATAGCTCATTACCATAAAGTTAACCTGATTTCAACTCTTCTCAACGCTTTCGCCATCCATGATGCAGCACGCCGCCTCTCGCCAGCAGCTTACATTTAAATTTAAAAACCCCTACTTTGACACTCTCGCCGGTGGCGGTGTGACGGTAACGGCCCCTTCACATCCGTCGTACAGTTTTGCACTGAGCGTTGTGCTTTATCCCTTCCATAATTAACGTACATTATTCAACAGCCCCCATCTCCATTAACAATCGCATCGATTTAACGCTACACTGAATTCACCTGGTCTCGGGTGACAGTTCTCCTCCGGTCTTTGAGTAGGACATTTTTGTAATTTTCTCCTGTTTATTTGGTCTCTTTGCTCATCGCATTGTTATTGCTCCCATTACGTAGCTCAGGCCGCGCACGCGCCCTCAAATCAAGACACCGATGTCTCCTTCCGTTTCGTGGGTGACGTAAGCGTAAGTGCATTATCACAGTAATGCAAAAATCATTGCGAAAAAAGTGACATAAAATTTCAAATTCAACAATAGAGGCTTTGAGGCAGAGGATTTTGCCTCGATAATTTTTTGTAATAGAGTTATTTAAGGAATCGTTTCAGCCCTAAAAGATTCATTAAAATACATAATACTCACTGCTTCTGTAGGTAAGACTGGATCATTAATGATTTGCACGAACATAAACATTTCGGTTGATCAAGGGTGCGTTTCCCTTCAGAACCAAACGCAATGTTAATCCTCTGCGTCTTCAGTCACTCAGATGTCGGGAATAAATGACTACTGCTATGTTCTTTAATACATTTAACAACAAAACACCTCAATCTCTTAGGAGTCATGCTTGTCTCTGCGTCTGGGTCTGATGACGGCTCACTCAGGGCGGGTCTAAAGTAAGACCTGCAGCTTGTTGTTGTGACACGCTGCCGTGACGCCACGACGACATGCACTTGAGATTGGCTTGATTTCAGAAGGGTCAATTTATTTTTATTAAAATTAAACTACAAGTGGATCTTTATCAATACTACAGAAAAATTAAAACAACAGAAATTAAAAACTAAACATTTAAATACTAAAACATACTAGTATAAATTTAGTTGTTTAATTTTAAATGTCATTTAAAATTTTGTAATTTAGTAAAAAAAAGTCGATACACAAAGTCACTGGACCCCAGTTACTATCATTAAAATGTTCTTATAAATATTTTTAACATCAATATACAATTGAGTAAATTATCGTTTTGGGTTGAACTTTTTTTGTAACAATCAATGGCAAAACTTGATCTATGGTTATTCACAAATTTTCCAATTTTATGTCACTGTGACGACTAATGCAATAAAATCTAAATCAAAGGACAAACCTACCAAGAACCCTCCTGCGATCATCACCATCACTGTCTCCATCCTCGGATGAACTTGTGCTGGCCTTTCTCTCACGCTGCTCTATTTCTCCTGGGCTGGGAGGCTGAAGGCAGAGAGAGGACACAGAGTAAGAACACACTAGTGCTGTAACAAAGTACAAGTACAGTAGGTCTAAGTGTATGAGTGTGCGCCGTGAGAACAGTGTGCTAAAAAAGGAGGACAAACGCAAAATGGAAAAAAAAAGATTTTTTTTAATAACTTCTGTCACAGTTCTGCCCTGTTTATACCTTGTACAACTGTCTCAAGCGATTAAACAACAAATGAAAAAGATATGCTATTAAGATGAAAACCTAAGAAGATGACCACCTATAATATGATTTTGAGTCAAATTCTCTAATGATTACCTCTAAGTTCCTGGGAAAACATTTTAGACTCAATTTACGCTATTTAACAAGAAAATCTACATAACTTATTATAAAAGAGCAGTTTATTCTACTTATAACCCCTTTAATATAATGCATAAACAAGTCCTATAGCCAATGTGAAATAAAGGTCTCTATTGCATTTTCGGAGTAAAAAAAAAAAATACATAAAAGTAATTTGTGTGGAAATATTACAAACCCCATAAATGGATATCATTAAAGGCCAGAGATGCTGAAGATGCAAAACACATGCAGTATTCTGCAGCAGGGAAGTAAACTTCAATTACAAGCAACGCTGGGAAACGATCAGACAGCAGAGGAGCTATCAGTGAACCAACATCTGGAGCTGCAGTAACAGCCTGATTCTCTCCCAGCAGCAGTAAAGCATTACTCTCTAAATTCGATTTCACTGAATATGCCACTCACAGCTGCCACTGCCACCGTTTCAATCAAAATTCAATTTGCTGTTTCAGCAGGATGGGCAGGAAGCAGATGCGTGTTTTCTGGGGTGTCGGTAATGCGAAACTCTCCGTGCTGTTTCTGCATTGGCCTCAGACGGATGCGGGACACTCAAAGAATAGCCATGAGCTTGCTCTCCTCTGTATTAAAAAAAAAAAAAAAGGTCTGGACATCCTATCTTTCCCCATTGAGCCTAATCCCAGACCGTATACTGTGGGCGACTCAAGTGATTTCTGCAAGCTTATGGGAAACTGGTCTTTCAAACATGGATTTGCCATTCAGCAGGTGGGCTGGTATTTCAGAGAGACACACACACTGAGAATGCTGAGCGCTTGAGGAATAAATCATTTAGAAACACAGTGCCTGGTCGACCACAAAAAAAGGATAATAAGTGAGAGAGGGAAGCAAGAGCCATATCAGCACTTTGCATAGGAAGAAATAGAATGGGGTGTCTTTCAGTGTCAACAGAGTGAGTGACATTAGAGCTGTGCTTTATTTAAAAATAAAATAAATGATGAAACAAATAGCCTAACGAATAGCTGGATCATGGATAATACCAGGGGTGTCCAATCCTGCTCCTGAAGAGCCACCTTCCTGCAGAGCTTAGTTCCAGCATACCTGCATAAAAGTTTGTATTGGCCTTGAAGACCTTGATTAGCTGGTTGAGTTGTGTTTAACTGGGGCTGGAAATAAACTCTGCCAGAACAAAGAAAAATATAAAACATTAAAAATGACATGAAATTATTAAACTGTTACGGTTTTATAAACTCAGTTGAATAGATGTGTTTTCCTCTGTTTACTTTTATTTAAAACCATTATAGTGGAATATAGAAAAATTAAAACGGGGGAAAATTATAACGACAATTTGTAAAAAATAAAACATATTGCATGGGGTGCTACACCAGGAGTGGGACTGGACACCTCTAGCTTATTCCATATTGGCTGGGATTACCTGTAACATGTAACAAAATAAATTATAAATAATGAGAATTAATAATTCACATCAAATGCTACATTATAGGATTATTCAATTTACAGTTTCTTGACATTTTATAATTTACATATAATGATGGTTTACCTCTAGTTACTTAAATTGTATTTTTTCAGCAAGGACTCATTAAATTGATAAAAAGAGACAGCTAAATATTTAAAACCTTTTTGTTTTAAACAAAAGCCTTCTTTTCTATCAATTTGGTCTTTTTAATCAATGAAACAAATAATATGCATTAATAATGATTAGCAAATCAACCTATTAGAATGATTTCTGAAGGATCAGATGACAATAAAAAAAATTCAGCTTTGCCATCACAGGGATAAAAAGCATTTTAAAATGCATACAAATTATTATTTTATTTCAAATTGTAAAAACTAGTGCTGGGAAATGATTAAATCGCATCCAAAATAATAGTTCTGTGCAAATAATGTGTGTACAGTGTATATTAATTATATAAATACACACTTGAAAATGTGTGACAAAAAAATATTGTTTATTTGCTGAAATACATATAAAAAAAATATTATAACATGTAAATATTTTCTGACTATATACTAGGGCTGGGCGATATGTATCGTACTATAAATTATGCGCATCTCATCAGTAAAGCCGGTTCTTTGATTAGCGCTAAATCTCCGTCAGCTGTATAGGAACGCTAGCTTATACACAGAGCCGTAGATCAGCCCTACCATATACTGTATGTTACTCTTTATACATGTATAATAATTATACACAGTACACACACATATACTTTAATCACAATTATTTGTGCAATTAATAAAATATTTAACAGTATTACAATTTTTTGTATTGTTGTTTAAAAAAATGTAACCTCTGTGAGCATCAGACTTTTTCAAAATCATTCAAAACTCCTACACGTGTGAAATGTAGTGAGCATAAGATGGTCAGATTCTGCACACCTTACCTGGTCTGTTTAAAAGCCTTGCAAGAATAATGTGCATAAAAAAAGCGAAATCGAAACAATAAAAGGCTATAATATAATTTGTGCCAAACTAATAAGTTAGGGCGTTAGTAATTCTGACAGTTCTGTTCGTCTGTTATTATTCAGAGACAAACAGTGAGCTTTAGATTCAACAGGCTTTGAAATGACACGAGCCCTTAAATAAGTAATTGAAACACTGCATGGAGAATTTCCATGATAAGATAAAAACATATGATACGGTATAGATGTTCTTAAATTGCAATATAATTTGCATTAAGTAAATATTCATTAGTTGCAAAAAGAAACTTCTATTATGGTCTTCACTTGAAATCTGAATGTTTTCAACTATATATTTGAAACAATTAGACCTACTTAATAAATAACCCGGCAATATAATGCCTTTCTGTCTAAAAGGACAGAAAACGTTTTTAATGTGTTAGTTTTTGTGACTTGACCCTATGTTGTTATTGTTTAAACCATTGTCACTTTGATAACTTGTCTAGTGAACATAATTTCACTTTAGAGAGAATCAGTGGACCCATAGAATACTGCTGTATTTCAATATAACATCATGAGCGAAGACTTTAGCTTTTTTATCACTGTTTATATCAATATTACACACAAATAATCTTACACACAATCTAAATCAGCGCCATCTGCTCCATGTGTGCAGGCCCATCCGCGTAAAACCCGAGCTAACACATACACGACACGCTTTAAACTGCCCCGCCGTGTAAAACATACATAATAGCGTTTTACTGCGGGTAGAACTATGTTGTGCCTACCTCATCTCTGGATGTAGGACTCATGTTTAAAGCCGTTTCGGACTCGTTTGACTCCGCCGCCATCTTTCCCGCCGTATTCCGGAAATGACGCTACGGGTGCCCGCGAGGCTCCAAAGTGGAGCGCAACGCGTTTTTCCTTAGCAGTCACACTGCATTACTGAACATATGCTGGCTGATTATCACTAATGGGGAAAAAACAACTTTACGCCAGGAAACAGATGTCTTCATGTTATTTTACATTACTTTAATGTCTTGAGGCTAATGTCCACGCCAAGGTAAAGTAAGAGAAAATTAATGATTAATGTAAGTTTTTAATTAGTGGCACTGTTGACTAGGCTATTTCACCCGTTTCAATTTACTTCTCACGTATTAGAAGAATAAAGATTTAATTATAGCTTTGCCTTTTATTTGGACTAGGCAAGGGTGTAAAGTTGTTGTTGTTGTTGTTTTGTATCACAGCTCTGAAAAAATACATTGATTTAATGCCTAAAAACCCACCCTCAGATCATGAGAGATCTTTTAATAAACAAAAATGCTTGGCATAATAAAATAAAATAATAATAATAATAAAAGAAAAAAAAAAGAATTTTCACATATTTAAACATTTTAAATTGTATATGTTTTTATGGGGAAGTTTAGAAGATGAAGTCTAAATTAAACACAGGTTTATTTGGAAAATGCCTATGCATTTATTTATTTAAATTGTATCCATTAACTACTGTATGGGGGAGCTGAAAGGATGCCGTCTAGAATGCTTGTCAGGATAAAAATAAATGAAAAATAGGTTCTCATATTAAATTAATTAATTATTTACTTAATTTATTTCCATTTGCATCAATTTATTATGGGAAGAGTTTGAAAGAGGCATGCAAAACCAAGAAATGTAATATTCAATTTCTTTTCTACACCTTTATAAAAAAAATAATTAAAAAGGCACAATATAATTTTGTTTATAATCATTTATCATTAAAAACCTTTTCAAATGTTTCTTATAAGGGACAAAACTGTTTCACAGTTAAAGAATCATATATATATCATTAACTTTATTTACATTGATCCCTCAGCGTATGATTAATGGGGTTTAATGTTAAATAATTGCTTATTTTTTAAAGTACAACAACAACATGAATGTATTGTTATCCTTTGTGAATTCAAAATGCATCAGCTTAAAACCATTATGCATCAATAACCTGTATAACGTTCTCTCTCTCATCATTAAGGCTCATAAAACTTTCCCAGAGCGATACAGAATGGATATTGTATTTATATATGATATTGTAATTTAATTACAGGCCATGACACAAGGTCCATATTTTCCACAGGCTCTATATCATTGTTTACATGAA
Organism: Enteromius viviparus; assembly: GCA_032353835.1. Taxonomy (NCBI): domain Eukaryota; kingdom Metazoa; phylum Chordata; class Actinopteri; order Cypriniformes; family Cyprinidae; genus Enteromius; species Enteromius viviparus. Next base: position 5,236,312 of record JAUCNO010001888.1, read on the forward strand.
TCATTTCAAGGCTTGCATTTGGTCTACTGTACAAATCCATGTTTATTGACATTAAATGCAATTTCTGGCTCTGTATGCATTTAACAGACTGTATGTTTTCTGAGAAATGCTGCCTCCTCGTATACTGCATGAGTCATGACCAGCTTGCGGTTTTAAAAATATCTACACCTGCTTTCATGCCTTTTGTTGGCGCACTAAATAACCTGCATTCATCTGCACATACTGTACAATGACAAAAAAAAAGATACTCATAAGCTTTTAACAACTGCATGTAAAGCATCCGCGACCCATCCAGCTCTTGTTTAGTAAAGGTTAAGACAGTGGTTTTATTTAAATATTATTCCATCCCAAAGGGGCTTTATTTTCCCCTTCGTTTGTTTAAGGGCTTATGTGACATTTTCTTTAACCAAAACGACACGTCTGTTGTGAAGTGACCTGAACTCCCTGCTGTTGTTGTTATTTCCACCTTTGACTCTCTCAAAGCAGTTAAGACTGCAAAAGCGTGAATGTCAAGGGACATAAAATATCAGACTACCCAAGACATCTCCTCTTCAGAAGCAGAGATTTGGCACAATAAATTGTGGGAGAGTATTGTGGCAGGGGCTAGTTGTCACACTTTCTTTTTGCAAAATGTTTACAGTTAACAATTATGAAGCACAAAGTGATTTACAGTATGACTGAACTATAGGTTAAGGCGGGTATAGTATGCTGAAGAGCATGCAGTTTTCACTCAGAAATATCTAGTAAATTGCAGATAATTACGATAAGAAATGTCAAGCAACACTGAATTAGGCATGACATTTTGAAGCAGAAAGACAGCAATAGTATTTTATTGTAAAACATACTTCAGTAATCTTATTTTATAGCATGTAACAGATAAAAATGACTGATAAAAGACTATTTAAAAAATGTAAATATCAATCAAACTGTTATTTTGGACAACAGATAATTGGAATTAACTATTTACAGAATTTAACAACATAAAAAAATTATCTTTGAAAAATAAAATCATGGTATTATCATGATAATATGCTTAATTTAGGACCTTTTGTAAAGACAAAAACAAATATATTATTGCAAATATTATATATATATTTATATGTTTGAGGTCAGTAAGATTTTTTTTTTTTAAGATTTTAAATTTTTGTAATTTGTTTTATTTTGCAAGGGTAAATGAAATTGATCAATGGTGACAATAAATGACATGATTGTTCTGAAATAATATCTTTTGAACTTTCTATTTGTCGTTTTGATTAAATAAGATGAAACAAGTGAAATGTCTATATAAGTGAATTGTATCTCTGATTCAAAAGACAACACTGCCATCTACCGGTACTTAAAATAATTCAAGGGTAGTAATGGTAGTTTCTCTAGTGAATACACAGAAGTGTACACATCATTTTTCTAAAGCTCAGACTTTCAATTAAAAAAATTTCTTTTAAAAATCTTCAAACATCAAGACAACATTTGATTTTATCTGCTGAATATAGAATGTGGTATTTTTGAATCACCTGAATAGACAAGAAATGAGTGTCCTGTCACTGACCCTGAACAGACTGCCTCACTTTGATTTTCATTTTACGATTAACATCTGCTGCACATTTATCCCGTCCAGAGTCAGCTGAAGCATATAGAGCTGCTCACAGCAGCCAGAAGTTTAATGCTCTTGCCTAAAGTGCAAGACACATTATATCACATGTAATGTTCCTTAAGTGCTGCTGAACTACAGGATAAACAAACAGCATAATGAGTCCCTTTAATGTACCTACATGAAGATCTGATCTCTGCTACTGCAACTGAAAGTACTGTGCAAAAAAGTCTTAGGCCGCTAGTATTTGCACCAACCAATTTTTTTTTTTAATTTCATTTTGGTATCAATTGTAATAATCCAGTGACATTTATTTTTCCACAAAGAGTCAAACAGCCAGTGCTTAACAGAGATCTGATCTTGTCATCATCCAGCTAAAGATAGAAAACACTAACTTAAAACCATTTATTTCAAAAATACTGGTGTAGTGGTCTGAGACATTAGGACTGCATGCATGAATGTATGCCTGAATATTAAGTGCATGAAATTTATCTTTAGGATTTTAAGTATTATACTATATACTATCTGTATTAGCGCAAAATTAAAAATATTAGAATAAACATTTTATATTTCATCTTTCCCTTGATTGCAACCAGTCGTCCAGTCCCTGCAGCTGAAAAACACCCCCACAGCATGATGCTGCCACCATCATTCTTCACTTTTGGGACTGTATTGGAGAGGTGATGATCAGTGCCTGGTTTTCTCCACACATACCGCTTAGAATTAAGGCCAAAAAGTTCTATCTTGGTCTCATCAGACCAGAAAACCGTATTTCTCACCATCTTGGAGTCCTTTATGTGTTTTTTTAACAAACCCTATCTGGGCTTTCATGTGTCTTGCACTGAGGAGAGGCTTCTGTTGGGACACTCTGCCATAAAGCCTCGACTGGTGGAGGGCTCCAGTGATGGTTGACTTTCTACAACTTTCTCCCATCTCCCGACTGCTTCTCTGGAGCTCAGCCACAGTGATCTTTGGGGTCTTCTTTACCTCTCTCACCAAGGCTCTTCCTCTTCTCCCCCGAGAGCTCAGTTTAGCTGAACGGCCAGCTCTAGGAAGGGTTTTAGTTGTCCCAAACATCTTACATTGAAGGATTTAACAATTCTCTGTTTTTCTATGTGTACATTTATGAGGAAAAAAAATAACTATGCATCTATCACGTTATTTCAAATCAACAGCTTTATGTTACAAACAGACCAACATTGTGTTTGATCCAATATAAAGATTTTTTTTATCACATTTTATGATCATAAAGCATTTTTTGTAACATTTTTAAAAAATTTGTGTTTAATTGTGTTTAATTAACCTTCTATAGGTTCTACTGACGTGGTGGCCTGCTCCGTGTATGGAATAAGACGTGCTGTGACTGCAGCCTTGCACATCATCATGGGTATGTTTTTTTATGCATGAGTTTCTAGTCATTCTCCAGCCTGTACGCTAAAAGTAAGGCCTCGAGGAACCACAGGACTTAATGGAGCACAAATATACATGATAATAATATGTAAATGGGATTCGTATTTACTTTTCAGTTCCACTGAGTTATGTGTGCAGGGGCAACGGTTTTGTTTTCACCCATAGGAAGTCTCTCCCTCTTTTTAGTGTATCCCAATAGCGTCTCTCTGTAATCTGATGTTTAATTAGAGTGCACAGACTGTGGTTATGGGGGCCGAGAGAAGACAAACCCCCCGCATGGGCTCTGCCTCTCCAGCTTTGGAGATCATGGTTAACAGGTCCCAAGGAACGAGAGACAGTCCCGGGAGAGGTGCAGATACGTCTGTCGTCAATCACCCGTCAGTCCCGCCACAAACACCCAGTTTCTTTGACGTGGCTGTGGGCCGCGTTGGAAGTGTTACTTCTGGCTGGCAGTGTTCGCTTTGGCTTTAGTGCTGCATGTTCCTGTCTGTCTGTCTTTCTGTGAGGCGTTTTTTGAAGTTAGCACCAATATGTCTGGGCCATTGTGTCGACTGTGCAAGCTCTCCTGGGCTTAGCTTAACAGACAAGCGGATTTGGCTTGTGTCAGGGGATTACATGCACAAGCTAAGCTTGCATCCTCCAAAAAAAGAAAAAGAACACGTACTGGCAAAAATTTCACTTTACAGCTGAATTACAACTGGGATGAACACAATAAGAAGAGCACAATAGAATTACAGAATCAGTTATGTGCACAAGTAAATGAGATTTTTTGATGTCACTGGATCGTTGTTCTTGGTGGATTATTGAGAAATGATTATCTGGTGATATTTTGTTTTGCAATCACAGGCTTCATATGAAGTTCCTTGTTGCGTTAAAGGAACAGTTCACCCAAAAATGAAAATCCTGTCACTATTTACTCACTCTCATGATGTTCCAGAACGCTTTTGGAGCTGACAAAAAGAGCATTATAGGGTACGTAAAGTTATTTTAGTTATTCTCCATACAATAAAAGCATAGAAAGCAATGTAAAAGTAGGCCAAGTGACTCTCTAAAGCTTTGGATGAAGAACAGGCTGATAGTTCCCCCCTCCCCAAAAAACAACCGTCATTTACTCACTATTATGTCATTTTAGAATGCTGTATACTGCTGTTTTCTTCTGTAAAAAATAACACAAGGCACTATATTGTAAATGATTTGAAGTTAAATTGCAGCATTGTGTCAAGACAGACTGAAATTTAAACAGATAGTTTACCCAAAAGTTAAAATTCTGTCATTATTAACTCACCCTTATGGCATTCCAGAATGATATATGCATGGTTATGCATCTGTAGAAAGCAAAAAGAGATTTTAAGGGAATATTCACATTTTTCATTTTAATACAATGAAAATTAATATGACCCATGCATTATATTCTAAGAGACTTATAAGATACCTAAAATTGTATGACAGCTTTGTGTACAGATTTTTGTAACTGTATATTGGTATTTACCTCTGCAAGATGTCGAAATTACATTTTTCATATTTTCTTCACAAAACAATTGGATTTAAAAAATGCACAAACAATATCATAAATGTAGTCAATATGACACATGCACTATATTCTTAGTCAAAAGACAAAAATTTAAAGGGACAGTTAACCCCTAAAAAAACTGACATGCTGTTGTAATTCACCTTCATTTTGTTCCAAATATTTGACTTTATTTCTTCTGTGGAGCACAAATATATTTGAACAATGTCTGTATTTATGGAGTTCTGTGTTCTTTGGTCCCCATCAACTTTAATTGTATGATTAAAAAAAAAAAAAAAATTAAAATAATCATGTGTTTTGTGTTGAAAGAAAAAAGTCATGCAGGTTTGTAACTAAATATGTAGTCGAACCCTTTAAAGGTGCAAAACTGGATTGAGTGACAAAATGGGATGACAAACCCTCAGAACTGGTGCTGCCCAAAACTCTGTGGCCCATTTTTTTGTACTCACTTCTTGGCTACAGACTCGGATGATTAACCGCAATGTGACCTCCACGTGTGCGAGAATGCATCTCATCATTAAGTCCTAAGAATTGAGCCATATGGTATTGTAACTCATAGCTTTTGACTAAAGGGAGGTGCGAGTTTTAAGAACGAGTGCTGAATTTCTTTTGTTCGCTGAGATTGGCACCTTCTCTGTGCTCCGCGGTACGCACGCCATCTCAGCAGGAATGTTGAGAAACATCCTCGTACCATCGTGATTAATTGCTCCATCAAAACATTGTGGCTCATGGTACGAACCGCTGAGCTAAGTGTAGGCACTCGCTCAACAAAAGACAGCTTTTCCTTAGAAGACATTCCGACATGCAGGCATTAGGCGTCTTATGTGAAGCGAGCTGAATAAAAAAAACGCGTTTTCCCCTTTCTATATTACACAAAATGTCTGGCTTTTGTCGCTGCGAGGCAAAAGAGGAACATCAACGGCAGAGAAGACACCTGACATGAATGAGAGCGTAATGCCCATTTAGGAGGGCCAATATAGGGCTTGTTCATTTCTAATTAAGCAATATTTACGCATGTGAATAAGGCCAACTGGCGGGATTTGGAAGGATCTAATGAATAATTCATGAGCGGGGAGAGTGTATGCATGGGGAGACAGAAGGAGGTCAGGAATGTGCCAGGCTACGGGTACTGGACTCAACCAATGGGCCACCAGATCCAGTCATTCCTGTTCACTACGACATATGCAATGAATTAACTCAAGAGATGTCACATTGACACTTGATAGATGACTCTATTGTTTCTAATGGACTAGAATTAAATTTGCTGATTACATTTACATCTGCTTAAATATGTACATATACATACATGTACACAAATACATGCATATTATTATTGATTGTACACTACTATTTGAAAGTTTGGTCAAAGGTTTTTTTTTCTTTTTTCAGCTTCTTATGACACGAAATGTCAAAGAGTAATGGTGCTGATAATTCAAGTGTACCTCCCAGAAATAAATTACTTTTTAAAATGCATCTTACATTTTCGATGCAGCCTTGGTGAGCAAAAAAACCTTACCGTTTATATGTTTGCATAGGTTATTATCATGCTCTCAATGGCTCTGTTCAAAAGCCTAACTGTTTACTTCCTACATAGGTAGCTACCTTTTAAGACAGCATCTTAAAGGATGCCTCATAAATGACCCATTTCATTTATATGCAAAGTATTTTTTTATTGCAATGCTTTATAAAACCACCTTCTTTACATATACATGCCATACTGCTTTCGAATTTAGTAATTTACAAAAAAACTGTAATCTTCGTTCGCAGAAGGTTTGTGTTCAACCCTCCAGTGACTCTAGATCTCATTGTTCCTAGTGGTTTGTATTTTTTTAGGGCAGTGCCTTGGTACCTCAGCGTACTGACTGCATTACGTGACTTGTTGTAGGTCATCATCAGCCCGTGGACGTGTGCAGCTTTAGCTCAATGGGTCGCCTGCTGAGGTTCGGCTTCTCTGCCATGTTTGGTTTCGGTGGGCGGACGCTCGCACTGGCAGAGAGACACCGCTGGATGCCACCCAGCCAGCGCCGCGAGTTCGCTCTCATTAAAACACTGGCAAACCTCAAGTAAGCGCTCTTTCTTTCTCAGTTGTGTTGTCAGCTGTAGCTGTCTCTCATCTGGTGGGCTCCAAGGGACTGGCTGGTGCTCTATCAAATCTGGGATTAGTGTCAGAGCAGCCTGGCACAGCACACATGGGCAGCATCTCTTAGAAATCTCCTCTTCTTATCATAACACTCCATCTAACGTGTTTGTTCTCTCTCCTCGTGTCCCTCCCCGATTGACCGACGGTGCCTGTGAAGACCTGAAGACTGTGAACTGTCCTTTATCACCAGCAGAGGAGCCGAGGATCAGACAAAGTATGTTTTTAAGGTTTTCTCGCCCCTCATCCCCATCCAACTTTGAGCGTAATTATTTGAATGTTATTTTAAATAAACCACCCCCTGCTTAATTGGCCATTGGAAAGAAATCAAAATGCTGGAGAAATGTGAAGGTCACCCGGCTAATGCTAATAAGGCAGGATGCCCCACACTGTGAGGAGCCCATGCAACTCCATTATTACACAAATGCAGATAATGGTTGTGCACTAAAAAGCATCTTTTTCTTTTACACAGAGCTAAGCGAAATGGAGATGGAGACAATTGTGAGTACAGCTAAATTACAAGATACTCTGAAGATATTGCACCACTAGATAGCTGCTTCATTGGGCAGCAAATGCTCTCGGCTAATAAGTGCCTCCTATGAGAAACAAAGGGGGTGTTTACAGGTCGAATTAAAAGTGAATTCTCCAATGAGCTTCATTTTTTTGGAGACTTTTGGAGGATTTATACACAATACAAATACTAGTTATTGCAAATGACTGTTAAAGACATACAAGTGCACTTAAGAGTAGTATATGCACATGAAAAAACTCACTCTTTCTTCATTCTTGAATAGGTGTGGATGGATCCTGGCAGACCAGACAAGGTCTTTTCCTCAATATCAGCATCATGGCTATTCCCTGCCTGTGCTCAATGGCCCCCAGGGGCCTGGCCCCAAACACCAGGTCAGAGCTTCCTCCACACCTCCTCGATCCCTCCATGGGAAAACATTTTTTTCCAGTGATCATGACAATATACTATACGTTTCATATACTCACAGAGGCTGCATTTATTTGATTTAAATTACAATAAATGAAAATATATTTGAATTTGAATGTATTTTTCAGTGTAATTTATTATTATGAGGCAAAGCTGCATTTTCAGCATCATTACTGAAAATTCATCACATCACGATTACTGTGCGCTATGATAGCAAATAGGATCGTTTCATATTTTGTGTTGACTAGAACAAGATGGATCCGGCCCCTACACAATTAAATACATTTATAATCTACATCTAATATGCCTCTGAATGAAAGGCAATGACCTGCACATATGTTTCATTAATAACAAAAACAACCGCACCTTATGGCACATTTGCACGCACAAACTCAAGCTGTTTTTGTGTTTTTAAATCTTCCTTATTAGCAAAATGATCTGACTTATGCGTTAATTTGCCATAATAAAATCCCCACCAATGATATAGCGCCATATCAGTGCATCTGTTCTACTGAATCTACACTACAAGTGCCCATCACAACTTAAAACCAGATCTGTCCCACCATGTTCAGTGAAATTATCTATATTTCAAGTTCCTGAAGGCTTTGTTACATATCAATAGAGTGGAAGCGATGTCGTTTTTTTCAGTGTTGACTTGGTAGCACTTTATTTTACAGTCCTGTAAGTCATGTACTGTAATTACAATAGGTAATAACTAGGTACTAGCCCTAAACCTTACCCCATGTAGTTACTTTATATTACTTACTTTCTTAGACAGGTATACTGTAAGTTCATTATAAGTGCATGTCGTGTAAAATGAAGTGCAACCGTTGATTCTGTTTAACACTGATTATGTATTAATGCACCAATAATCGGCCTTGGTTCTTGTTCTGAAACCTCATAATGTACAAATAAAGCACTGCCCTCAATCCTTCAGACGGTACGCCTTAAAAGCAAGTAAGCTGATGTGAATGTAGACTGTAAAACCTTGAGACCAGGTCAGTGTGTCAGCAACACGCAAGGCCAGCGGAGTCTCCTGACGGTTTTCTGGCCCGTGTCGTGGGCGTTTGGTGCGTGAAGCCGGCTGGAGTTGGTCAGTGTAATCCTGAAGATTGGAATCAGTGGTTGGATCAGACTCGTAAGGTCAAAGCCACCTAACTGGACTAATCAGCACATAATTACTCTGATTAAAGGGAGTGGCCGGGTAGACTTAAGGGCCGAGCATCTGTCCACGAGTGCTCAACACCCCCCTCACCTTCCTGTCTTTACAGAGCAACATAAGTTAAGCTCAGCTTCTCGTAAGCAGCATCTTTAATGGGGGAGGCGTCACAGAGTTCGCCCTGCAAAAAATCTTTTCTTTTTTTGGATATGGTCTTGTTTTTTTTATAAATAAAAACTCAAAACAACCTTTCAACAAGTTAAATGTATTTGAAGAACACGGAATAAAATATTAAGATGTTCTTACTGAAAATATATCTTGAATATATATTTTCCTGACCTCATTTCCAAATAGTTTTTCTTCTCAAAGAAAAATTGAGCCTTCCTTATCTATCTTAATAATCTGCCAACTGTTACATCTCTTGCGATCGAGACAAAAATATGTGCTAGTGTTAATAAATGTGTGAATACTGTACATATTGACACACAAAATTGTATAATTTGTCACTACAAGTTTCAAAATATCTTCCATATAGATAGCAGAAAATTGCGATATATAACACAACTACATATATATAGGCCTATGTTTATATATGCATACATGTAAGTGTCCAATCAAAATTATAACTTGTACATATGAACTATATATACAGTATGAAGAGTTTACTAGCAAAAACAGATAACAGATATAGTTCTTTTATTATTTTACCATGTTTTTATTGTCTTAGCTGTTTTTTGTTGTCTTATGTATATACAAACAAAAGCTTTTATTAAAAGTTATTTTAAGATGATTTATTTGACAACACTAATATACACATGCACACAGTGCAAAACAAGAATGCAACACTGGTCAAACCAACATTTATATACATATATAGTATTATAGATTCTATCAGGACCTGTTCATGCCTTGACGCATTTATCTAGCATTTTGGGAGTATCAAACTACTGGTTTACATGCATGCCAGGTAAATATTTATGTTTCCTCTGACGTGTGGATATAGAACTGTAAGTGTGAGTTACATCTATTTATAGACCTGTGGTAAAACAGAAGAGAAACTGGTTTTATTAAATAAACAATTCTCATTTCCATATGAAAATAGTGTGGGCTTATTGCGACGCTGAATTGGCTTTCTGGTCATAATGCTCACCACAGACTCTCTATACACGACAGGCACATTGCTTTTATTAACAAATGTACAACCTAAGCACAATAAACATGAATAACCTTTTTTGTCTACCACAGGTTAAACAATGGCAGTATGGCACTGATATCTGTTGGAAACACCTCCAGGTCAGAGTTCATCAAGCACTTGAAGAGATACAGCAGCACAAACAACCAGGTGAGCTCACCTGCCAACTGAGAGATCTTACTGCACTCACATCAAATGCAGCCCACACAAATGGAGTTAACAACCTCCCCGGCTTAAGCAGAATTAGCATACTGTCAAGTCAAATTAGTCGCTGATTGTCAGCTTCCTACAAAACACTTTTCAGGGTAATACAGATTAGCCCATTTTAGAGCCTGTTTTTTTTTTCTTAAGCAATCCAATCTAGTGCTGTTTGTTAACCCACATTCTATAAATAATCTGTGTAGGTTGAGGCGTTGACCTACTGTTCTTCACTCGTGAGATGTCATTGTGCCGCAGAGTAAAGCGGTGCCAATTTCAGGGTCTCTGTGCTGTACCGATAGTCCTTTATTGGCCATTTTATAAGAGTTTGCGTGTGTTCACCTCATTTACATGTAGAAAGTCAGGTTTATTTTAACTGTGGTTGAGTCTCAGAAAGAAAAAAAAGTCTAATGCCTCAGGAAACGTATCCAAATTTAGTCTAAAATAAATAATAAAATAAAAAGGAAAACATTCATACTTCAAAAAAAAAAAAAAAAGTCTAAAATGTACATTTTAAAATATTTATATATCCTGGTAGTATTTTTGTAATTAAAAGAGAAATCTTTTTTAATGCTTAAACATATGCTGTACAGTATATAGGAAGATAAACTGATACTTTTCTCATATTTTACTTATATGTAGAAAAAAATCCCATTATTTCTATTTTCCTATAGAACATAATATACAGCATTTGTTTAACCATTAAGCCCATTTTGTCTTTTAATATATTTTTATTTAATACATACAGACATAATGCTATTCTAAGAATGAAGATACATTAAGAGACATGTTATTTGTATGTTATGTTATGTCACACCATACAACACAAGAAATGCAACGCATTGAAAAAAAGTGCAATAATAAGAATCTAACACAAAAATCACTTCGAATAATTGGATTTTCTAAAACAACAACACTAAATCAAATGTACAACATTATGGTAATCATAATGTATAGGGAATTCTGTTTAATTGGCATGAATATAATTTTTATAATGCAGAAACACTGAATATAGGCTAAATGTAATTTCCTATCTTTCGAAGTGGAATATGAACTGGACATGTTTTTTGTGAAAAACGTAGTCAAAATCAATTTGCATGTGAACTCATCACCCATTAAGACACCAAACAAGAACATTCCTGTAGTTGATGCACATTGTCTGGGTCAAGCTTTACATCATGACTGCTGCAAGGATTTGGGTCAGAGTCAGTATTATTCCACCAAAACACCTGGGTTAATACTTTACATTTAGTGCATTTACATTAAGTAAATGGTATTTACATAAGACCTATAATGATTGCTAAGCCATTTATCTAATTAAGAATTTGATGGACATCAAATGGGCCTCTGAATAAAACGATACATGATGCGATGGACCGAAAGCCCAGTCCTGGCCTGGTTCTGTATCCAGGTTCACTTCAGGTCACTAACACAGGACTGAGGTGAGCCGACGAGGATCAGCTGTTCATCACTGCCTCCTTGTGGACCTAAAGTAACACTACAGCCTCAAATAAAACCAATTCACTACATAAACCACGCAAAACAATAAAATACATATAATGCAGTTCAGTAAAAGGTACTGTGGCGCATTATTAGAATCTAATGCACTATATTTGTTTTTCCTTAAGGTTTAGTAATTGAGAAACACATTAATTAAATAAGAGATTGTTCTTTATCCCTCTGCAGTTTGGATTCTCGTTTATTGAGACACACAGCGTACAAGCCGTGAAGCTGCGGCCTCGCTCTCAGGGAAACTGGGCTGATGACGTGTCGTCGGAGAACGAGGAGTGCGACTCAAAAACTGTGCCCATCATCTCCTCTGAAGGAACATACCCCTGGAACATCGACGGAGATCTCTTGGAGGTACCGTCTGAACTCCTGATAAGGTAAAATCTCAATAGATTAGAATCTATTTCACTGACTTTAAAACTCTCATAGTGCCCCCATCATGGGTTATGAATGGTTCAAATTTTGGTTTTGGGAGTATCAAACTACTGGTTTACATGCATGCCAGGTAAAAATTTATTTTTACCTTATCTGTTCAACGACTCCTAAACGATTCAATCAACGATTCATTTTCCAGCCCCCTCCGTGATTGGTTGATTTCATTTAAAGCAGTGTTTGAGCTTTTAACGCACCAAAAGCGCCACCTAGTGGCAAACAGTGAATTTGCATTTTCAATAAGACCATCCTATTAAGGCCAGCTTTGTTGACGTCAACATAAAACACTAGGGACTCATTTCAATGATTCAGAGTGGACTTTTTCTTTTGAGAGACAATAACTTTTTACACGGTGCACTTTGAGATTTAAAACTTTTGCAGGATGTTTTCATTCACTTAGAGCATAAAAGGTCCATAATAGAGGCAACTTTACCCAGATAGCATACGTATGTCTGCAAGATGTCTGTTAAAGATCTCTTGATCTGGAAAGCATCTGCTGTCTACAAACATCTGGCTTTACATACATTCTAAATCGTAAACATCTAATAGACGTCTATTTGACATCTAAAAGGAAACGCCCCATAGACATATTGCAGATGAGCAAGCAACCTAAATAATGCATTTTGCAGATGTAAATGCAGACATCAAATAGACGTCTCCTAGTTGTACAGTATGTGTGCTATCAGGGTAGTCACTGTAATACACAACCCTAAATGTCTTTTGCAAAAGGCAAATACTGCAATGTCATAAAAGACACATATTCAGTGTACTAAAAGTATTACAAAACTATTTTCCATTTCAAAACTCTGAATTATTTACATCCCTATTTATTTGCAAAACAGTAGTCACTGTATACTTGCAGAAGATGAACTTCAGATGACCTGTGTAAGCACAGGCCGTGTTGTTTGAAGACACTGCAAACATTATATGAGCAGAACTTGTGATAAAAAAAACAATTAATCTTATTCAAGCTGCAGAAAGAGTGACAGCAGAATAAACAGAACAATGTGAGCTTCTAAGAAAAAGGGAGGGACGTGTGCGTATATCAGATAAATCCTTGTAATGTTTAAATGTCCTGACAGCTCTGTTTATTTTCCAGAGTTCACCCGCAGCTCCTCACACTCTTTGGAGCAGACACGGAGGAGGCGGAGGAGTCGCCGGTTAAATGCAGCTGTATCTGAACACACACAACCACATTAAAGAGAGACTGTGCTAGATAGTAGAGCTTCGAGAAACCACACAGAGCAAAGCTTTAACATTTATATAGAACATTTTATGACAAAGAAAAACAGTATGTTCCAGTGCATGAAAATTAAATTAAACCAATGTTTTTTACAAACAGTTGCATAATTTTTAAAGACAGGAGAAAAAAATAAAAACATTAACATTAATTAAACATAAACATTAATAAAAAAAACAACAATGCTTTTTTGTACATCATTCCCTGAACTGTAGAGACTTGTTATTTATTGTTGTTGAATATTTTATATAAAGAGCACTGACGAGCAGATCATCTAATATGTTTTCCCAAATCTAAATATTATAATTATAATATTATATGCTGTGAACAGCAGCCCAGGCAAAACCATTTTATTTTTATTTAATGAAAAGGGATTTGTAAAATAATTTATAATTGTTTTATAATCTAGAATATAAAAAATATAGAAATTATTAATAATAAAAAAATAGCACCAAAAATCATTTTGCATAATCAAAAAAAGAGAAATTAAATTCAACTGAAAGTATACTTTTTTTTTTCCTTCCATTTTCGTATTTATTTAAAATAACTTAGTGATGTTTTAACAAATGTTTTGAACTACACCCTTAAATATTTTGTATTGAATATAATTTTTGACTAACATTCGAATTTGTACTGAGAGCTTTGTGCACGTGAGGATTCCCTATCGGCCTGCATACGAGTGAGAGGTGATGATGCTTTATATTTGTAGATTTCATGTCCTATAAATGAACACACACTCTCTTGAGCAATGGCTGGGAGCCAGACACATGCCAATCCTGTCACTCTTCTGTAGTGCAGTATAGACACACAACAGCAGCCTCCTTTGCCCCGTTTCCATGGCACCCAGCCAGAGCACACAGCAAACACTCGCTCCTTCCATCTGGCGCCTCCATTAAACTTCTAACTATTGAACTCGGCAGCAAGAGTTAGGGAGGAGAGAGAATGCGTGTCTTTTCCTCCTTTTTTTGCAAGGAGAACCGATACTGCAGTGATGCGAAAGGTGTGAAAACTCCTATCGCAGCAATGTTCTGTTTCGGAAAGGGTGATGTAATGTGCCAGAAAATCCTGTGTCACCTCTGTCGAGGGTGTACTAACTTGTGTGCATTCAGATAAATACAGGAATTACCTTTGTAAGAAAAGCTACAGCAGTGCAATTTCTCTTCTACAGCAGGCCATTAGCCAATATGTTCAGTGATCATAGGCGAACCTGTGATGAAACACTTCCGTTATGCACACATTGAGGCAGAATACGAACTCATGAACTGCACCTTATATCATTTTTTGTAATGACGCCTTAAAATTTGGCCATGCTTCCTCCTTTAGGACCCGCCTCTGAAGTAATGCTGCCTACAAAGGTTGCTGGCCTGGTTTTGGAACAGAGTCGTCATATTCTGTAGCAGTACATTCTGAATCTTTTTCTCCCTTGGCACAGTCCCGGAGCGATTCATTGTGTACATGTAGTATGTTCCAGACTCTAAAGTGCATTGGCTTCATCCCGCTGACAGAAAATGCTGATGCTTTTGTGAGTCTCTTCATCACTTTGTAGCCGTAGGTTATCACGAGTCCAGCTCTTAATGTCAGCAGAGCAGTAGTCCTTCATGTTTTGTCCCTTCCATTCTTATTATGACACGCTCTCTTTCTTAGGTACGTAGTCCCAACTGTCCTGGTCAAACTTCTCCTCCTTCAACTTCCGGTTAAAAAATCCCAACTAATAGAAGCAAGAAAAAGCATGATTGTCTATAAGCAAAAGTATGTCTTTCAAACACAAGAAGTTAGATTTTTTACTGTTTGCTGTTTTTTTTGCTTAGTAGGGTACTCATTTGTAGATTGACTGTTCAGTCATAACTAAAAACGCTATAATCGGACTGGATTAAAACTGGTTCACGCTTACCAAAAACCAAACAGACAAGTTTCTTAACTACATTCTTGCATTCAAAAGCAGCTGGATGCAGCATAGTTTGCTTAATTTGTGGCATAAAGCATTGGAAAATGGAGAATGCATCAATGCATATTCAGATCATTTAAAAATCTAATAAATTTGACTGTATTTTTTATTTTCAGTATGATGTTTTTTTAGAAAAGCACTGCTTTAATAGGTTCCACGTCATTTACCACAATCTTCTACCATGGTACTTTTACCACAGCATGCTGTTAAACCCTCTAAGGGATGTTGTATCTCTAAAATACAGATCTTCAGATATCTCAGGTCTATTTTTTAGTGAAATGTTATGAACAGTCTTCCTAAGAGTCTTGCATGAGGATTTGACATTAAGTCTTACATGGAAAAAGTGTCATGTGATACATACCTTCCAGAGCGCAAGGACGAGCAGTGCTAAAATCATCAGTCCAACGATCAGACTGGATGCTATCAGAAAAATCTGCACAGCCATCACAGGCTTATAGCTGTGCATGGCCTCCAATGACACCTGAAACATTGCAAACATTCAAGTTCAACAAACGGCTGTAAATGCAGCATCTCGCCAATTATTGCATCAGAGATTCAGACTACTTACTCTAGCAAAAACATCATCCTTTAGTAGGATGGTGTTGGCATCCTTAACTGGTGAAATGAGGTCAATCGAGCCATGAATCATCATGACAGCATGTCTGCCCTATAGGAAATAAACGTGTGTTTTCATTTTCAAACGATGGTTGATTGACAGATTGTATGACTGGCCCATATTACTCTTCTCATCTCTAATAAACACTCACTGGACTCATATGGAGAACTCTGGGGTTGAGCTCCACTTCCATAGAGATGGTAACTTCTTTTCCAACCTCCAAGTTACCGAAGTGACACTCTACCATCCTACAGGTCTTATCTTCAGGACCACAGAACTGCAGAGCAACAGAGCGTGAGACCTTCTCATTACACTTACGCTAAACACACCAGATCTCAATACAATGACTGTTATTTTACCATTGTGCGCTTGGTTTTTGGGGAGAAAAAAAATACAATTTCATGAATAAAGGAAGCTCCTGGGACGTCACAGTCATCAATAATCTGTACTGAATCGTTCCTCTGGAAGCAATGCCCAAGAGTCGTCTGCAAGACAAGAAACAACTTAAGTTTATGCGAAGAAAAAGATGTGTATATACGGATGCACAAGTCTGTGTTTACTTATCAAAGATACAGTAATTTAGTGAAATATTACAAATTAAAATGTGTTACTTTTAATAAGTTTTAAAAATGCAATTTACTTCTGTGATGAAAAAGCTAAATTTTCCAGTCAGCTGTCACATGATCTTGAATGAAAATATACACACTGTATATACAATTTTTTTTATAAATGTTTTGTAACAATATAAAAGTCACCTTTGATCAGTTTAATGCATCCTTGCAGACTAAAAGCATCCACAGATTTTAGAACTGACCTCAAATGCATAACTGCATATGTAAACCTCACCTGTAAATCACTGATCCTGATTAGCTGGTGTTTGTATGGCACCAGCATCAGAGGCAAGCTGATCTTTACTCTCGTATCAAGAGCTTTACTAGGACCCATATTCATCACCTGCAAGTTAATAGACATTGTAATGAAACAAACCATGTCAAATGATTCATTAGAGCTTAATGACATTGTTGTTTGTCTGATGAGCGCTGAAATACCTTGTACGTATAATTGAACTTCTCAGGATAGCAGTCGACCGTCACTGACTCTTCTCCAATCAGAAAAGTAGTCGGAGAGACAAATCTGCAGAGGAGAGATGAAGAGAAGAGTCCCATAATCTGGCCTATTATTCTTCTGATATCTATGGATTCGCATTTATAAGCAGACAATTTACCCGTGAACATTGAGGTCAACTGCATATCTCAAGGGCAACGTAAGAACAGCCACATTGTCATGCTGAAGATCAGTGTTCTCGAAGTTCTCGCTGAAAAACACACATTAGACTGATTTACTCTCACTAGTAAAGAAAACTTACGCTACACATACGCTCTCACATGAATGCATTTTTAATAGTGCTGTCATTTTGCCTATAATTGCATCCAAAATAAAAGTTTTTGTTTACATAATATGTGTGTGTGCACTGTATACTGTATATTTATTATGTATATTTAAATACACATGCATGTGTAAAAATGTTGTATATTCATATAATTGATTTTTTTATATACACATGCATGTGCGTGTATTTATAGATACATAACAAAAAATAAAAAATAAAAAAATATATATATACAGTATTTATTTATTTATTTTTAAATGCTATTACTTGTGATTGTTCATTTGATAGCACTATTTTTTTTAATTTAATAAAGCATAAATGCAAGAAAATGGTTCTTAAAAAGGTAAAGTTAATTCTAAGGAAAGCTCTAGGAGCATTTATTTGCAGACGCGACTTAAGTTTGATAGTGTCCTATCTATTGAAATGTCACATTAAGTGCAGTTTAAGTGTCCAAATGCTTTTTGGGGTCATTGTATATATGTTGGAAAATGTTTAATGAGTTTAATTATTGGAGTACAACCTAATATACCCTGAGAGTTCATTATAGGAACTCATTACATAGGCTATGTGCTTTTGCATCTTTAAATCTAGTGTTTTTCTTGTTTCTAACAGTAACACTGGAAACACACAAAACCTTTGAGCAAGCTGTTTAATGCCTTTGTTTGTCTTCTGCGTTTCAATTTACAACCGTAAGCGGTAGCGAGGTGCTCTCCACAAATGTTTACATTTGGCTCAGATGTATTTGTGTAAACCATCCTTGTAATGCATTCCTCAAATCTAGAGCTTCATCTCTCACCTCGTCGCATTGATGTTAATGCTAAGGTTTCCCGCGCTGCTGTTCTGCATCACATCTAATAAAAAGGTAATGTTCATCTGGAAGAAAGCACAGAGGTGTTTATATTCCAAGACATAGTGACAAACAAAACAAATTTCTGTTGCTAAAGACATTTACCTTGGCGAAAGGGGGGATGTACAAATTCCCAACATTGCAGTCCAGTCCAATGGCCACTTTATTCTCCTCTGCGATTTCACAGCTGATGTATTTGTCTTCCTGAAATAAAACCACAAATATTAAAGCAAATCAAAGGCCAAATTCAAGTGAAGTGCTTCAGAAAACAGCTAAAAACTGGCTGTCAGATAACTAAGATGAAACCAAACAAATTGAAGCACCTCCAGCACTTTGATGAAATGCAGGTTGCTGGGAAACCTCAGGTAAAGTTTGGGTAGAAAAGCATCATCTCCGATGTTGACCAGTGTGGTGTTTAACATGATGCTTTTTCCACTGCCCAGGGCAAAGTATCGCATGTTCTTGAAGGACCTGTTGGGAAAACAGTTCATTAAAACATAAATTAAGCATTTTTTGAATGAATAATATTAATCCATATTTAATTCTATCCTTTGTATACTTCTTAACTCACAGTGAAGAAAAGATACAAATACAAATAATAGCTATTATTATGGTTTAAGCATAATTCTAATCACATTCAATAGCCTTTTGTTTTTTGGCAGATGTTTTTACAGCTTTCGAAGTTTTGAACCTTTTAAAAAAACCTGCCAAATGAAGGAAGACCAATATTAGTCAGTGGAAAAAAACATGGGACTTTGTGGTAATAAAACAAAATGCCTTGTCTATCTTTATTAATAAAATTATAACATTTATTATAACTGGTCTACATTCTTTAAATGTTGAGATATTTGGCATTATAATTGGAATTGATATTTACAAGGCCTTAAAATAATTGTATATCAAATGTGCAATACAATTAAATACAAAATAAATGTATATTATATATAAAGTATATGGTTATTGGTGCACACCTCTTTATTTCATCCTATTGTAAAATTCGAATTGAAAATAAAACACACATTTAAAGTATTTGTTCTGATCAATGAACTACCATAATTGTGATGATTGTTCTTAAAATAGTAAAACATATTTTTATCAGTTTATGTTCATTTAAGAATAGTCGTTACTGTAGAATTTAATCAGAAAAGGTGCCCGTGTTTTTCCTGCATGTGTCTGTGTAGCTTGTGCAGCGAGGACTCAAGCCTGATGTTTCTCATCTAAAGGCACCAGGTGCATCTGGGAGACTGACAAGTCACTCTCCCCCTCACTCTTTCTCTCTCACACACGCACACGCACAAGCCTTATGAATAATCAGATCATGTATTATCACCAATGGGTGAGGGGGGTCCATAAATTAGTTTGCATACGCCTGCAAACATGATCCAAAATGCTAATGTGCACACTCACGCTTTCGCCTCATTTGGGTGAGTCCAAGAAATGTGATGCATAAAATGCGTCGATATAAAGCTTTGGCTACTGTGCAGGCTGCTTTAATGGCTGTATTCATGAGGAGAGCAGATAATCTCCAAAGCCCTCCTGTTAGTCACGAGCAACACCAGCACAACTACAACATTTACAGAGGTCTGTACTTATGCACTTAGGAAAACAACTCTAGAAAACTATATCTATTACAGCTTAAGCTGTCGGATAACAGTATACATGTCCAGCATGTTCTACAGGGATTTTACAGTGTATATATATATGTGCAATTGTCCTTTTAGTATATTTGAAATCATATTAAATAACAAACTGAACTTCTCTGTCATTTTTAAGAGACTCACCCTGTTAGCATACAGTAGGATATACAGTATGATGATGACTTACTGTGGTAAAACCAGATGAGCAGAAACCTGCAGGTTGGTCGAACAGTTTTCCCAGGAACAATATCTGGCAAACATGGTCTACAGAAAGATAGAAATGAAGACACACTGAGACATACAATAATAAAGTGGCAACAGAAATTGATTAAGATAATTAAAAAAAAAGATTGAGAAATTAAGAATAACAGACCTTGTTTTTTACAACGTTGCCGTGTTCATCCTTCTGCTGTAGGACAGGTTTGAGAGAAGGCAAGCCTCTGGAGTCCCTCTGCAGCACACGGTGCTCTCCAAGTTCATATTTCACCTCAAAATGAATTGGTGTGAAGATATCCCGGACGTCTTTCTGCACACATGAGAAATAAATCATATAAACAAAATGTTCTGAAGAAAATGACTGGTTCTTGTTTATACAAGAATTGTGCATTAGTGCATTCAATTGGTAAAAAGGGACAGAAAAGATATTTATGATGTTACAAATTATTTCTATTGTTAATAATTGTTTCTAAACAGGTTTTTAGAAATAAATTATTTGAAAATATAACCAAATAGAAAACATATATTTTAAATTATAATAATATATCTCAATTGTAACAAAGGAGAGCGGTAGGCGTGCGGATCCGAACGCAACTACTTTATTATAATACTCAGGGTTGAAACAAGCAGGGTAGATCAACAGCGAACTGGGACATCAAAGCCACAGACAATAGAATAATCTAAATGGCGTAGCAGTGGTCAGACGATCGGCTAATGTAGTCCAATGGGGCGAGGCAAGATCAAAAGAGTCCGGGGGCAAGCAAGGTCGAGAACGATAATCCGAGGTGAGAACACGGAAAAACACAGGGAATACTGGAAACACGGAAGGCTTACAAAGGGGTAAATGCACACAGCCATGTGCAAAACACAAATGGGTCTTTAAATACAAGTCAGAACAAGGCAATGGGGTGGAGAAACTAATGGGTGGCCATAGCGACAGACAAGGTGGGTGGAGACAACTGTTCATAATAAACGTCCTTTGACAGGAAACGGAGAGACAGATAAACAAAGAACATAGTCTGGGCTGTAGTGAAGTACTCCAGTGAAGCTCGTGACACCAATATTACTGTTTTTACAGTATTTCTGAACAAATTAATGCAGCCTTGGTAAACACAATTGTGACCCTGGACAACAAAACCAGTCATAAGTACTAATTTTCTGAAATTGAGCTTTATACATGATCTGAAAGCTGAATAAATAAGCTTCCCATTGATGTATGATTGGTTAGGATAGGGCAATATTTGACTTAAATGCAAAATCTGAAATCTGAGGGTACAGAAAAATCTAAATGATGACAAAGTCATCTTTAAAGTTGTTCAAATGATGATCTTAGCAATGCATATTACTAATCCAAAAATTAAGTTTTAATATGTTTACAGTAAGAAATTGACTAAATACCTTCATGGAACATGATCTTTACTTACTATCCTAAGGATTTTTCACAAAAAAGAAAAATCAATCATTTTGACCCATACTATGTATTTTTGGCTATCGTTACAAAAAAAAACCAACGACTCAAGACTGGTTTTTTGGTCCAGGGTCATAATTTTAAAAACATTCAAAAATCTTACGACTCCAAACTTCTTTTTTTATTCCTCCCATCTTAATTTTGCTAACCACAGTGCAGATAATTAATGCAGGTAAGGTTTGCTCTGTCAGCTGTGATGGCCGTCTCTAATTGGGGGCTCAGTAGTTGGGAGTTGTCCTGTGGGGTCTCTCGGGCCTGTATTTAGCTGCAGGGGAGATGTGTGACTGGGGTTTTGGAAGGCTCTTCCACGGCCAGTGTAAATGAGCTGGACTCCGGCCACAACAACAACCTCAGAGAGACACTAATTTCTGCAGCAAAGGCTAAACTCAAAGTCAACGCTATGAACTTGTATCCTCTTCTCAGAATGGGGCTGCTACATTCAGTGTGCACCGCAAACATCTAATGCGTCACTGGCACGTCTGATCTCGCGGGTCCAACCCAGATACACAAGTGATATTTAAAGGACCACGTAAATGATTTTATGAGAAAACCTTTGTGGTTCACCCGGGTGGTGAAAACAGGCTTTACATGATCATGAAAAAGACTGGGTGTTTCCTTCACACCTTCATTCAGCTTAAAGTTTAACTCTAAACAAGAACTAAATATTGCTTTCCTTTTCAAGACCTGGTACACTTGCAACTCTCAAATGACACACTATTAAAACAACAGCACTTCCACGGAGAATAATATCAAATCATTGCTTTGTTTCAAAACAGGAAATAATGTAGCAGAACTCTGGTATCCAGAAACGGGAAGCACTTTCATGAACTGTATAAAATAGACACTTGAGAGATGTAAAGCTGTCTAAATCACCAGCCTCCTTTTCGGTGAACATCACTTACATCTCCATTTATGCATTTGGCAGCCATTTATATCAAAAGCAATTTACATTTCATGTAAGGAGCAGTATACATTTGATCAGTTCATTAGCTGCCTAGGAGTCAGACTCAGAGCTACCAGAGCTGCAGCGTGGATAAAAGCGCCTGCCAAATGCATAAATATAAATGTACAGTACTGTGAAATAGTCTTAGGCCACTAGTATTTTCACCACCAAAAAATGGTTTTAAGCCGGTTATCTTTTGCAGTAGCGTGGCAATTGGAAATTTCCAAACATTATTTTTGTCATTAATTGTAATAATGCAGAGAGATTATTGTCTGCACAAGCAGTCTGATAACAGCCAGTGCTCCACACAGAGTTCTGATCATCATCCAGTCTGTCTGGAATGACATGAAGTAACAGAACAAACTGAGACAGACTAAATCCAGAAGAACTGTAGCAATGTTTCCAAGATGCTTTAAAAAAAACCTACCTGGAAAGCTACAGTACTGTTCAAAGTTTTAAAAACGTGTGTAAAAATGCTGTAAAATCAATCACTTTTATTTATTTAGCGCTTTTAAGCAAAGCGCTGAACATTATCAAATAGTAGAACTGAGTGACGGTAATGTATAATGACGCGATTAAACTATTTATTTATTAAATACAGGGACGGTCTCTGTAATCAAAACAACAATAATCTCTAGAAATTAAGTGTCCCCAACTAAGCAACCCAGAGGTGACAGTGGCAAGGAACCAAAACCCCATCCATGAGAGAATGGAGAGAAAAAAAACTTGGGAGAAACCAGGCTTAGTTGGGGCCAATTCGCCTCCGGCCGGACACCCAACACCTAATTTCCAGTCCAATATTAAGCACATCAGATTGTGCAAAGGACTTATAGTGTGTGTGCGTGTTTGTGTGCATTTGGTTCTGGTGACCAGAGTTTCAGGAACGCAGCGGATGTGGAGGACTACAGTATAATGTGATAAGAGCTTGCTCAAGTACTGAGGAGCTATATAAGTAATTAACAAGATTTTAAAAATCTATACAATGTTTGATAGGGAGCCAGTGCAGTGTTGACAGAAAAAAAATTAGGATGCTTTCAAAAAGAATGCCATAAATAGATTTAATTTATCAATTAAATTCTATTAACTGAATATAATAAATATTTGGTATTACAGCTTTCAGTAAAACAGCTTCTCTTCCGAGGTACACTTGCTCATAGTTTTTCAGGTAGCTTTCCAGATATCCAGCATACTATATTAGTGATTTATTTTGTGCTAATTAAGCACATATAAATGCCTTATTCTAAATTACCTTAATTATATCCAATTCTAATCCAACCTCTTTAACTTCTGCATCCCAGAAAGCAACTAAAGTTAGTAAGCTTGTATTCTATTTTGTACATTGCCAAGGTGTTTATTAATAGATTGCCCTCTGCTGGTGGTAATGTATTCTCCACTGCTGTATACAGCATCTCAAGATATGCTGTTATTATAATGGTGCATGAAAATTTGTGTGTGGAGTGAACACAGTGATTGGGAGAGATGAGAGAGGCTTTTCTTTGAAATTATATTTTTCGTGAAGAGGACAGGCTATTTGAAAGAGGAAAAGATTGGTTAGTAGAGAGGGGTATTACATGAAGGGCATGCTAAAGAGAGAGTAGAGCGTTATCGAATAAATGGGACATTCACAGAAGTGCAGATCAGCTGTAGGCAGATTGTTTTTCCACTCTGTGTGTGAAAGTGTGTGTGTTTTGGTCGTTTACTTGTGGTAAAAGGTTTGTAAGAGAGAGATGTGAGGCAATGGTAGTATGAAATTAAATGAAAATTTTTCAGGAAGAGAAAATTTGTTTTCCAAAACACATACAGTTCTACCTAAAAAGACCAGCAGTTTTTTTTTCTTGTGGTGTTTTATTGGTCCATCTAAACAAAGGAATGAAATACACTATAGTAAATAAACTGGTTTCTGAATGAACTAATTAACTTAGAGATAATTGAATTGAGGTAACATACGGAAGGACAGATGCATTGACATGTCTACTGCGACAAAAAATTCTCATGTTGTGCCATGACAAAAAGATAATGTGGTTTTCTCTGTCTTTGTCTGTTTGTTTCAGTGAAGGTGATTGGTGGGATGCCCGTTCTCTCACTACTGGAGGAACCGGCTACATTCCCAGCAATTATGTTGCCCCTGTGGACTCAATCCAGGCTGAGGAGTAAGTGTTGGATGATTTGTGTTTGTGTGTGTTAATCTGAACTGCCTGTGTTAAGGGTGGGGGTAAAGTGATGCAATTCTGATTACTACTACTTTAACCCATAGACCTCTCAGCAGGATGTAGGACAAACTTCGGCCCACACTAAATGAATCCAGATACAGTTGCAGACTACAGGGTGGTTCCTGACTGTTATTGCTAGGCAACATTTGTGTTGTTGTTTGGGACAAATTACAAAGACACTTCCCAAGAACTGACCCATGTATTAACATTGTATCAAACCATATAAGATTATTATTGAAATTATTGAATTGCCCCCAATTCTTACTGCATCCATATTCTGTCATTTTTCTGCCCAAATTAACAAACTACAAACGATCAAACTTTAATTTTTTTAAGTTTTCCAGTCACGCTCCTATTTTGTTCTTTTGACCAAAATCTAGTCCCGCCCATTGGCAGAGACCATCATTGGTTGGGATAAATGTTGACATGTCAGACTGAAAACCTTTTAAAGGATCCTGCAAATGAATTGGCAAGGAAACATTAACACACACACACCATAAAAACCCATAAAAAATACTGTCACAGAGCTTTTAGTTTGTTTCGATCCTAACAATTTTAAAACAGAGCAGAAACAATTTTCCTAAACACAAAACTTTTAATTAACGGTGTTTCTCCTGTGATTTCCTAAGTTACACTATGTATTAAAATGATGTCAGATGTTTTTCCTTTAATTTTCAAAAGCCAGATTGATGTCAGCTGCTGGCTTAATCGAACATGCATAATTTTAACCAGAAGTTTGTTTGAGTGATGAAAGTCTGATGTTATTTGTAAGGCCCCTCATATCAAATGTTAACACACAGCTTTTACAACTTTTCCCAGCTAACCCATTTTTGTGATTGAGTTCACATATTTTCCTAAATAAAAATTTCCTTTAATTTTAACGTTATGAAATATGTTAAGAAAGAATGCATTCAGCAGATGCAAACAGGCCTGGCTCAATTAACAGTATTAAGAAATGCAGACTTGGAATAAATGCCCTCTTGCTCTTTGTCTGTCTCTCAGCTGGTATTTTGGAAAGCTGGGCCGAAAGGATGCAGAAAGACAGCTTTTATCCACAGGGAACCCACGTGGCACCTACCTGATCCGTGAGAGTGAAACCACTAAAGGTAATAAACAACACTTACTGTACAACACAATTACTATGCTTAAAGATGTGATTTAATTATCCTAATTTCTAGCTATTATATATATATCCAAAGAAAACGAGTATGTGGATATGAAATTAGAATTTTTAGTGAATTATTTTTGATTCTGGATTATAAATGGTTCTGTTGTGTTGTATGTTTTAAGTTCACTAAGAAATAAAAAATACAAAAAATTCTAAAAATTCTAAATACAAATTTATAAAAATGGGCTTGGACCTGGCCTCCTGTGGCTCCAGATCCGCCATGACCTCCTGAGACTGCTGATACGCCCTGAAGGCTGTCCGTGACTCTGCTCTCCCTTGTTATTGGTGGTGATGGTTATGGCACGATAATGCGCCTTTTGGATGAGGCGTAATGTTACGTAACAACTTTAAGGTTTTATTAACTTTTTTTTAAGGTATAGAGTACAACAGGCGAGTTCGGGAAGTACAAAACAACATTATTTTTCTCCATAGGGGGAGCTGATTTTAACAATAATTTATAAAACAAATAAATAAAAACATAAGGTTGTTACAATGTTGTTAATCAATGGTTTTAACTTAACTTTTGTTATCAAAAGTTCAGCTTATATTTTAAATATTACTTTTCAAAGCACAATTCCTTGTGAAAAAAACAAAATTAACAATGACTGTGCAAAGAAATTGCAATAAAAAAAAACATACTCTCAAATGAGAGTAAAGCACTGTGAATGATTAAATTAAGCCTCTCAAGACTTTCAAACTACTTTTTCCAATAAACCCAATATATAATGAATTTTCAGAATTTTCATCATTTACATTTAGTAAATTTTATATTTACATATACATATATACATCCTTTTTAATTAATTTATATCATATGCTGCACTTCTTCGAACTTTACTTCTTAAACCACTGTCTTTTGCCTTTGTTTTTTTGCTTTTTTTTTAACAAAGTTTATAATATTGTATATTATATTATAATATAATCATTCCTTATAAAATTTTAATAAAGTCTTTAATAAAATAAGCATGTACTACACAGCAACATCTACTGCATTGCACATCACTACACTACACAGTCTTACTGTACTACAGCAGCACTTCTGTTTTTTGTCTGTATGGCAGGTGCCTTCTCTTTGTCTATCCGGGACTGGGACGATGTGAAGGGGGACCATGTGAAACATTATAAAATCCGTAAACTGGACAGTGGAGGATATTACATCACCACCAGAGCTCAGTTTGAGACGCTTCAACAGCTGGTCCAGCATTACACGGGTAACACACCCCGACACGCTTCTCATTTAACACACATAAGACACAGGGCTCATATCTTAATTCATAGTCTGACGTGCAAAATGATTATGTAAATTGAAAAGTGATTATAGTTCTAATTTAGAGGCATGGTTGTATCCCATAATGCCACAGTGCTTTTACAACTCTCTACAGGAGGCAGCACTGCTCCACTCAGAAAACCTCATCTGAATAGCTCTCTCTCTCAATAGAATGTACTTTTTCTATGCTCCAGTTAACATATTGACTGTTAATGCATCTAGAATGAGTCATATGGATTTTAGATAGCGTGTGCATTTAGCTTCTTCCATGACCTCCCATACTGAGCTCAGAGAACAAACATACACACGATACATAATAATGTATCCTGACGATGACCTTAACTGTGTATTAGCGTCATTTGCTCTGTTGATGCAACTCTAAAGTGGTTTGCTTTAGCTAAATGCTTTTTCATTGTTGACCGTCTTCGCTTTTAGAAGCAGAGCTTTCTGCTTGTCTTTGTTACGTTGCCTGTTACTGCTAAAGAAGACTCTGCGGTCTGTTTCTTCATTTGTTTCGATAGCTCGTCCAAACCTTCCAGTGTTTTCACTGCCCAAACTTGTTCCCCTGGTTTCTTGTCACGTTGCATTATTTGGTGCATCTGAATCGTAAATGTGAAAAGTAGCAGCAGCTGCTTACAACTGTAGTGAGATAGCAACTCGGGGTGTGTGAAAATCAATTCAGAAAACCAGTACATTACTCTCAAATGATTCTGCATTGATCCGCAAAAAATGTATGATCCGGATTTAAAGTTTAAATTATTTGTAATGCTGGTTTATTTTATTAAGGACAAAACATGTGCTATGCAGTGTGTATCATCTGCAGAGGCATATGTAGCTTACACTTACAGTACAAGACACTCAATACAAATATATTTGAATCAAAGTTTAAGGTTGCTCTGATGGGGCATTTAATATATGCATAAACTCACGTTTAAGATCATTATAGGACACTGCCATTGTTCTTGCTAATGAATCGATTTATTCACTTAAAATATTGTGTTTGGAAACACTTATTAGTTTACCGACATGTCACTTAAGAAATTGTAATTCATCATCAAGTGGTTTAGTTAAAGTGTTCTGTAATGAAGGTGGCCGCTTTACATCTGATCTACTGTATTTCAAAATATGAATGAGACCTGAAAGTGAAACTGACCTGAGACTATCAGAATCCATGTGCTTTTTCCTGCTTACACATTTTTGGGTCATATCTCTGCCGCATGGGAGGAAAATCAGAATTGGGTCACTTCTGCAGTGTACTGTAGGCTAGTGCAAATGCGACCTATGATGGGCAAATGTAGTCTTTTATTAAAATATAAACACTGATCTTCAATTATACAATACTGTACATTGATCGTATTAAATATGGTACACAAGCTCTCAAATATGCTTGCATGCCATGCCAGGTAAGTGCCCTTATGAAAATTAACTATGGTTTTGTTATAGTGAAACTGTAGTAACCATGTTTTTTTGGTGTATTGCCTTCCATTTGTACAACAAATGTTTTACTACAAATACCCTGGTTAAACGATGGTTAGTGTTGCAAAACCTTGTGGTTGCCATGTTTTAACTATAGTAACCATATTTTGTTTTGTTTTTAATTTGTAGTAAAACCATGGTTAATTTTAAGGGGAATGCTTGGACTTTCAGTGGAAATTCAAATATCAAAAATTTAATTTAGAATATCTTTATCTTTTTAGATTAATGCAAAATGTATGTTTTCACATTGACAAATAGTAAATGATGACAGAATTATCACTTTTAGAAATCCACCAAAATAGGCTAATTACATGGTTACTTTAATACCAGTTTTGACCCATACTGCATTCTACTTGAAACACATCCCATTTTATAATGGACTGTGTGTGGAGTGTGTGGCCCTTTGTCATGTAGTCAAACATAAAATCAGGAGAGCTTAATCCTATTCCTGGAGATCTATCTACCTTAAGCTCCAACCCTGATACAACACACCTGAACCAGCTGATGATGATCCAGGAGCACTTGATAATTCCAGACAGGTGTGTTTGATCAGGGTTGAAACTGAATGTGTGATAGGGCGCGGGATTTTGATGGCTGATGAGACCGGATACATGCTCGGGTTCCTCAAGCTAAGAGCAGATGGTACTCTTTAACTGATTCCTAAAATGGTGCATCTATTGATGCCAAGTGTTCTGTTATCTCAGCTTTACAGGCTGAAGTAAACATGGCTTTAGTGTTGTAGGAAAATGTCACTCATTGACCCTTTGTTAAATGTCAAAACCTGCCCAGCTAGCATGGCCTACATTGTGGCCAGTCAATAAGTCAAAGGACGCTACAAAACAGTGCAGACTAAATTGCTAACTATCTAATACCACTGTTTTTCAGTCAGTTAGCAGCAGGACTGGGCAATATAGCAAAAAAATCATCGCAGTATAGTGTTCATATTGATCATTATTACAATATATATCAAATTTGTATTTCTTTCGAATTTAAAACAATTAATTGTTAGTTGTAGGTTGAAACTACTCTTTTTGGTCTGAACATGATAAACACTTAATTTTCTTTGAATTCTTTACATCTTTCCAGCCAATTATCCTTAATAAAATAAATATCTTAACAGAAAAAACGAAAAAATTAGTTTCGATATGTTCTAATCAGTGGTATTATTTCAAATCAAGAAACAGGTTTGAGTTTCCTGATAATTTATAATGATTTTTTGTCCCTTGTCCTTTACACATTTGTTTGTATCTCAAGTTAGGAATAGGATGCAGATGCAAATTTGTTTATTGTCAAAATCAGTAACATCTGTAATAATTGCAGCAACCTATTTTTTCTTACCTAATTAATTATTCTGTTTAAATAAGCATTGGTCTTTCATAGTAGCATACATTTTGATAATGATAATCACATTTAAAGCCACATGCATAGCACCGCGATACCATGGTAAAAATTTTACTTAAGAAAAATGCATTGTGATAATTAACATTATCGATTTATCGCTCACCCTTTGCCAGTTTCTAGTTGTTGTTATTTTGTTCAAGAAGCCAATATGTTTTTGTCACAAAGTAAAAGAAATCATGCAGGGACATAAAATGATTCACTAACAATTGCAGATGCCACTGAAAAAAACATGCAATATGAGTTCACAAATGTACTAGTTGCAAACTTATTTGCAGATGTCATGCTAAAACTCTACACTGCTTCCTTCTTTGCTTTTAATGCTGGTCTTTTCTCTCTCTGTCTCTGACACTGTGTGTATCTGTATATGTCTGTGTGCACACGTTCAGAGCGGGCAGCAGGGCTTTGCTGTCGTTTGGTTGTCCCTTGCCATAAAGGGATGCCAAGGCTCACTGACCTGTCTGTCAAAACCAAAGATGTGTGGGAGATTCCACGGGAGTCACTGCAACTCATTAAGCGCTTAGGCAACGGCCAGTTCGGGGAGGTTTGGATCGGTATGGCTCCTCCCACAGTGCTAAGCAACAGCCAACCAGGAGTGTGTTAGCCAGAAGCATCATTAGCCATGGTCACAAGTTCCATTGAAATCTGTTAGTAATGACGGAACTTGCAACCACAGTTGCTTTTGGGAAACGCACCCCAAATTGGGAGATGAAGTGAGGTCAAAGTGAGGGGGTGAAGTTACTTCACAAACGTCTGGATATGTGAGCTCATTTATTTAAACCAGTCTTCCAGGTTCAATATGTGTTAAGCTCTAACAAAAGCATTTGTGTAATGATGACTGCCAAGTCGTCCTTCTTGCTTTTTATAAACACATTTATAAAATAGATAAAGTAAAGTGGGTCAATGTGTACCTTTATTTCTATAATACTCAGACATTGTGAAGTGACCAACCCTCTCGGGACAAGGTGACCTCCCTCCTTCTCTGTCAGTGCATGTTCCCCCACCATCCGGCTAGTTAACCCCTCTACCCCTCCTCCTTTATAGAGAGTGCAGATGGTTTGTGCTTTAATTTAACGGGTGTGTGCATGGAATACATCCCTGATACGGTGGGACTTAGCCATGACTCCTGGGAAATTGTACGTGAGTCTCTGACGCTGGACCAGAAGCTGGGGGCCGGGTGTTTTGCTGATGTTTGGTGTGGTAAGGCAGTTCCCACATTCTCTGATTCCACACAAACTTCGACTTTAAGTAATGATTCCTAAGAAACATTTTCATCTAATTCTGTTAGTTATAAACTATCTTTTGCTCGCCAGATTCTTATGACAATCTTCTGACATCTCTCAACCCTTTCATTATAAAGGTTTTTACAAACAGTTTATTAATTGTAAACATGACTTACGAACTCTCGGCTGCTTGAAAATCTTGAATATACTGTGTCATTATATTAGCTCTCTAAATTAGCTCTTTACTCTCTGGGGTCTGAGGAGGTTTTTTGGTCCTAGAGAAGTATTGATTGTCTTAAGAATCATGGTTATTATGAACTTTTTTCATGAAAGAGGAGTCTAAAGATTGTTCAAAATTTATTTTAATGTAATTTTTAATGCAATTGCATTACAGGTTTAAAAGGTGAATGGACAATCCTATACTTTCATATTATATGATCTTTTCTGTTATTAACATATTAATTATTCAGTCTAGAGGGTCTTGCATCAAGTCTTTGGTCTTTTTATTTTGTTCACAAGCACAAATCTTTCTAGAGGGACAAACTATAGCAAATTTTTGTATACGCATTTTTCAAAAACTGATTTTTTTGATAATTATTGAAAGAGGTTCAGTGAATCTTCTGCATGGCATTACCATGCCAGTGAATGGAGGTAAGGAAAAGGTCAGTAAGTATCAAGTTGAATCATGGGTGTTTATCATGACTAATGCCCCAGGAGAGTTTTTGTTCTATTCCACACCCCTATTAATCACAAGCTTATCTTGTTCAAGATAAGTGTGTTCGTTAGCTCATCTCTCACTTTCTCACTCACTTCCCTGTAGATGTGCATCCAAAAAGATCACCTGAATCTGCCTATTATAATTATTGCCTTTAGGACACTGCTGGTATTTTGTTTTTAGTGAACATAGGCACACAGATCAGTGTGTAGATCTTTAAAAACCACATAAGATGTAACCATTTGAGTAAAACCTTGGCAAGTATTTTGAGTTTCAAGTTAAAATAAACAGAAAAAAATGTAAATCAATTATTATAAAAACTCATCTCTGTCAGACTGGTTGAGTTCTTTGTTGGTTGGGATCCTCAGATGTTTCTGTTAATCTAGGATTGCAAAAGGTTTTTAATGCCTAATAAATTACAAACTTCAAGTGATATTCACCACTGCAATGTTGTTTAAAGGCAAGCAGATTCCAATGCTGTGGATTTTCTGTCTGTTAAAATCCCCTGCTATATTCTGCAGAAAAACAGCCAAAAATCACAAGTATAACGTAGATAACAACAACAGCAACAAAAAAAATTTTGTGGAAAGTAATAGGGATGCACCGATATGGATCGGCCGATATGTTTGCGCTTTTTGTCAGAAAAGCCGGTCCGTATATACTAAACACAGCTGTTGTTCACAGACAAGCTGCGCAAATCCACACTGATAATGAACATGGTTTTGCGCAGCTTGTCAGTGAACAACGGCTGTGTATAGTATATGTATAGGTGCATCCCTAGAAAGTAAAAATATCTACTTGTACTAAAAATAGCATGCTTATGATTACATAAGAAGCCATGCAGTCACAAACACTTTTAACAAATTTAATTTAGCACAAATTTGTGCTGATCAGCATAATTCCTCATTTGAGAGGGCTGAAAACAATATAGAAAGTGAATAATGCTATAAACAATGCTATAAATGGGCACAATTTTTTCATGGTGAATTCCCCATCAGTACACTTGTGTGACAATGGCTGCTTTAATTGCAATTTTGCATGAACAACAACGTCTGAACCTTTTTTGGAATGCATGAAAGTTGTTTTGTGGCATACTGTTCCTCTGTGAGTTTTGTGCAGTTACATTGACTCTCTGCTGTGGGATTTCTATCAGGCACATGGAATGGCAACACTAAAGTGGCTGTGAAGACCCTCAAGCCAGGAACTATGTCTCCAGAGTCCTTCCTGGAGGAAGCACAGATCATGAAGAAATTACGACATGATAAGCTAGTACAGCTCTATGCTGTCGTTTCTGAGGAGCCCATCTACATCGTCACTGAGTATATGGGAAAAGGTCAGCTGTATTCTCATAGTAAAAGTGAAGAGAACGGGTTAACTTGAGGACAGACATAGAATGTATCTATTTTAGCAACACAGATGGGTTTTGTAGGCTTGACTGAAAAAAAATCCAATTAAAGGAAAATCAGGATTGAAGGTTGATGTCCTAACCTTAGAAATTGTCACTTGAGGACTCAAAACACTCTGCTTTATTGGGCAGAAAGAAAAAGAAATTATAGTGGGCTAAATTTAATTTGAAGAGACGTAATGGAGGAAGCAGACATTTAACCTAATACTGCTAGAAAACCAAATGGACAGTTGATGGAAAAATTCCTGAACTCCACACATATGCTATTCAGCATCAAAATATAATTTAGGCAAGACCATAATCCACCCTCTTAGTAAGTAACATGATTATAAGTAAAATAATAATCCCCAAAAATTAAAGTGACTGTCCAATTAAATTTACATTTTATAAATTATTACCTGTATTGTGTATTATAACTTGGAAAAAGTTTAAAGTAAATTCCTTAATCAGTGTACTTGTTTGAATTGCCTGTTTTAAATATGTATGAATTTTGCATACACTTCATTGACAATTCCGCAGGTACACTCTTAAAAATAAAGGTGCTTAAAATGTTCTTCACAGTGATGCCGTTGTAAAAAACATTTTTTGGTTCCACAAAGAACCGTTCAGTCAAATTTGTCTTACCTTTTTATAATATAATGAACCATCTTTTGTCACAGAAACACTTTTGTATAAAAGAAAGGTTCTTTAGAAGTTCTTTATGCAACCATTTGGACAAAAAAGGCACTTCTATGGCATTGTGATGCACCGTTATTTTTAAGATTGTATATTAGCTTTTTTGCTGACACTAACATGTGTATGTTGTATGTTTTAGGAAGTCTTCTAGATTTCCTGAAGGACGGGGAGGGAAGGGCACTCAAGCTGCCCAATCTTGTCGACATGGCAGCCCAGGTACAGCAATATCATTTTAACCTGATCTACAGTGGTCCCAGAAAATATTTAGACAATGCAGCCACATAAAAAAAAACAGCAAGTCACCATTTATTTAAAAGGAAGATAAAAATAGGTATCCTACACTTAAAATAGTTTTTGGGGCCACTGTAGATCAATGATGTAACAAATACAGCAGGATGAAAATAACCCTGCTTTAAATCACTCAGTCTGAAAAGAATCTATTCCGTCCCCTATTGTGAAGTTATATTGTATTAGTTTATCATATGTAGGTCCCCTATCGTGCTGCATCAGCAATTTAACACACAGAAGGCAATATTTTTTAGTTTGACCTCAGTAACTTTGGCACTAGGCTATTCCTTAAGGATTTGACTTTGCTCAGCAGATTTCAGTGTAAGTGTTTGTGTGTTCAGGTGGCTGGAGGCATGGCCTACATCGAGCGAATGAACTACATTCACAGAGATCTGCGCTCTGCTAACATACTGGTTGGTGATAACCTGGTGTGTAAGATTGCTGACTTTGGCCTGGCCAGACTCATTGAGGACAATGAGTACACTGCCCGACAGGGTAAGAAACACGCCATCTGAACACATACATATATGTATTGTGTATGTATTGTTGCCCCCCACCCCCCATCCTAAAGAAGTTGTTGATGTCATGTTGTTTCTGATTTAAACGTACCAATTTTCAGTGGAACACAAAAGTAGAATTATGACCGTGCTGGTAAAATGTGTTGGATTGTGCATGGGATAAGAGTTGTAAAGTTTAAGGACAGAAAAAAGCTGCAAAACTTCAAATCCTGAAGAAGCATGCTTTTATTTAACAAAACATGGGGAATAGCTATGTGTTCTAGTCCATGTATATATACACACTCCACATTATATTTTAGGATCTCTGGTAGATAAAGGCTTTTCTCATAGGCAGATTGTTTATCGTGTTTTAGTGGTGCAGACAGATGTACAGAGAGTACAGCAAGCATCTTAAAAAAGTTACCTGAAATGTCACAATTTCTTTTCAATAAAATGGCCAAGCAAATCTCAAAAAACTGTCTTTGATATTAAATGTTCATTGCACACAAAAGTTCTGCCACCAAACTGGCTGCATTGTTTGTACCATTTCTTAAAACACAGTTGATTTACACATTAATTAACTTATACAGCGAATAATACAGAGTCGTATTTCACATGGGTTGTGAAAAGTGAACTTTATTATTATTGGTCCACCCAATCTTGCCGAAAGATTATTTATAAAGATTCTTTTAGAATAATGTAATATGATGAATTGTACACAATAAGATATGTATCACGTTCTGTGTCTGTTTAGTTCTGTTTTTAAGTCTGTGTTTTGTATTTTTGGTTTCGTTTTGTCATGCCCATATTTGGTGTTTCCTGTCCTGATGTCATTATTAGTTCATAGTTTTCCTCCTGTGTCTCCCCAGCTGTCTTCTCTTTAGTTCATTAGCCCCTGTGTTTAAATGCCATGTCTTTTGAGTTCAGTCTTGTCCGTCAATGAATGTGTTAGGTGTTGTGTAATCTCTTTGTGTTTGGATAATTAAAAGACTATTATTTTCAAGAACTCTACAATCTTTTGCATTCTCCTTGCATCCTCGGCGGCACGCACCGTGACAATATGCATATATAGTTTAGCTCAGCTGAACCCTTGGCCACCTTAAGATCCTCTTCCAGTCTCTGGTCTCTAATTATTTTTCTAATTGTCTCTTATTCTTCTGTCCATGTCAAAGACATGTAAAAATACATATTTTTTGATTTTATGATTTCAACATTTTTAATAGTTGGTAGCTGATCTTGAGAAAAAAGATTCCAATTATGTTTATATTTTAATATATCCTGTTCTTTCTTCTGTGTCTGTATCTCAGGGGCAAAATTCCCTATAAAGTGGACGGCTCCTGAAGCAGCTCTGTATGGGAAGTTCACCATTAAATCTGATGTTTGGTCTTTTGGAATCCTGCTTACGGAGCTGGTCACTAAAGGCAGAGTTCCATATCCAGGTAAATCTTGAAACCAGTGCTCTTGGTGATCCCTAGATTTTAGTGTAAAATTAATAGAAAGTTCTGTGGAACTTTAGATGATTATATAATATATATAATGATGTCATTATTCACATGGCGCAGCCGATTGTTTTTTGTTTTATCACTTTATAAACCATCCACCCTCTCCAGCTCCACCTGTATAGTTCAGCTATGGAGTTTTGTTATGAATGCTACAGTATATGTGCAGCAGCTGTATTTCTTACATGCTTACAGAACATTTGTGAATGTGTTGGTACTTTTTCACCAAGGCCAAACGCATTAACACTGCCATTAATATTATCTCTCTGAGAGATCACGTCAAAATGAATGTGACCTTTAAATAAAGAAAAGAAAAAAAACATAAAAAGCCAAAACTGTCTGACCTACATTTAAAATTGGTGCCTTTTGAAGATGCAGTTTGTGAAATTTCCTCATTTCTCTAAGGGTCTTTGCTGTCACATACACCAATTTCAATGTCCAGTCTCATATTTTGTTTTACATTTTATTTCAAACGTAGTCCTGTTTCCACACCTTCACGTTTTTTTTTTTTTTTTAATAATTTCTCTCAGACTCATAAAAGATGAGATGCTAAAATTTTGATGAATTACTGTAGATCTACACAATTTCTAGAAAAACAAATCCAGTGATCTTAGCTGGAATGTAGGGTAGAAATTAAGGTGGAGTGTGAAATGCCATTGTGTCTATGCAGTATTGCATCATCCACAGATGTTTGCAGGCGTTTCTGTTTCAGTGTTGTTGAAAGTGACCATGTCCCTTGTGATGATGATTAATCTTTTGGCTTCAGAGCAGTTCTGTTCCAAAATCCCTAGTATTTAGAAGCAGGTCTCATTATCCACCCTTCACTCCACCCTCCCCAAGCTTCAAAAACTCTGTTGCTTGGTTCTAATATACAAATTGATAGTCTGTTTTTATCTCACCAGTCATTGTTGCAATATGTAAATTAGGAATTGTATGCAAATATGCTGACAACGCTGGGAGCAAAATGTGTTATTAATTAAAAAATAAAAATAAATCACAATGCTGGCATGTATTTATACCATTTGAAATTGCTATGGCAGTGGGGAAGATGCAAGGGTGTTTATTTGCGTTAGTTTAATGTTATTTATAGTTTTTACCATACAGAAGGTAAATGTGGCCTGAATATATGTATACAGTATATATATGTATATATATATATATTTTAATAACAGTTTAATTCAAGTTCATTTATATAGCACTGTATATAATGCAAAGAAGTATTTCAGAAAATTGAAGTTTGTACATTATATTCAGTAATAACTTAGCAATGGTGACCATCTCAAGTCGATGTAAAAATCAGTAAAAAGACTGTAAAAATCAGTCAGTCAATGTCATGTAATCAAACAGATGGTCAATACTATTACCTCTAGGGGTAGGGAGGAGCAATACAGAGAATGGGGGAGAAATAGAGGGAGCTTTCCTCTAATAATAATATTTATTGAACATAAGGAGAAACAAAAAGAGAAAAAAAGAAAAGTACAAAATACTACCCTACCTTCCTCCTTATCCTTAAACAGGAGAAAAGGCGGTAGTCAGAAGAAAATGGCAACCATTCCTACAGCTTCCACAAAAAAACAAGAGAAATACAAATAGAAAAACAAATAGTTCTTAATCTTAACAAAAAGAAAAGCACTCACATGTTTGGGTTAAATAAACCCCCCCACAAGAGGATCAAAGATCTCTTTACACATTTTGTTTCAACAAGTTTACCACCAACAAGATAAGTCAGCAAAAGTTGCTCTAAAAATGTATATGGCAGAATATGGCATTAATTTTTTAAATGTAAAAACAATTAGCCTATATGCTAGTAATATGTGTGCTCATAAACATCTAGTTAATAATGAGAATTGGCACCTAGTACCTTAGTATTTGAAGCTGAAAACAGCTTGTTGTTCATAATATATATATAGGAAAAGTAAATTTTATAGATAGTGTTTTTAGCTTTAGCCCTTATCCAACTCAAGAACAAGCTAATAAATATCTTTAGGATTACTAAATAGTTATAGGGAAATAAGTTTAATCAGATTTTAACAATATAAGTTGAGAACCTGCTTAAAGAAACTTTATAGCTGTGTCTTCCCTCATGACAACCATGAAATCTCTTAAGATAAACATGCTGAAAGTATTGTTGTGTTAAACCTCTTTATTACTCTTTGATTTTTGCTAGGGATGAACAACAGAGAGGTACTAGAACAAGTGGAGCGTGGCTACCGGATGCCTTGTCCCCAGGACTGCCCAAGCTCTCTTCACGAGCTGATGGTTCAATGCTGGAAGAAAGACGCAGAAGAACGGCCCACCTTTGAGTACCTGCAGGCCTTCCTCGAGGATTACTTCACTGCAACAGAACCTCAGTATCAGCCCGGAGACAACCTCTAAACCCAGCCTCCTGGACTCACCCTGATCTCATCCTCCCTGGGCCGTCTCAAGTGGCCTCGACTCCCTCCAGACTGGAGGCCTGTACAGCTTCATGAGTTCACCTAAGCTCCTGTACCCTGCGGCTCCACACACCCTAGTCGACTGAAGACTTAACCGATTGCACAGACTTTCAACTCGAGGGGTGTAAACATAAGCGAGCTGGGGCGGCAAACGGGGAAATAAAGTTTAAAGTGGGAGGACGTGGAAAGGCTTTTGTTCCGAGTTGTGGCCATAACCATTATACCTGTATTCAGTGTAAATACGAGATGCTTGTTTAAGGTTTATTTTTTAGTTTGTATTCATTCAGGTTTTTGTTCTGTTATCCCGGCTCATGTTGCATTGCCAAGAAGCAGTTTTGTTGAGCAACTCAATGAGATCACGTTCTAAATGGAGTAAAACAAATTCAGTGGATTAATAAAACGTCTTTATTATTTTAGTGGTTTTAAAATATTTTAACCTGCAGAGGAAATTGATTTCTCACAGTTTATTTAATTTATTTTTTTATTTGTTTTACATTGCTTAAGATACTAAATTGAATTGACATTCTCTCCAAATCATTATTTGATTAGATGTTAACTTAATGTAACAGAAAGTTATTTTACACATATTGTAAATTTTTGTGTCTCTAGCCAAATGTTAAAGACTGCCATATAGAGAAAATTGATTGTGTTTAGTTTTCCAGTTATTTCTGATTGTGGTTGTTTTGTTTCGTTTTGTTTTGTTTTGTTTCGTTTTTTACGTTACCCTATGCTTAGGCTGTGTCCTGAAACTCTTGCATTCAGTATTGAAAAGGAAGTTACCAAGGAATGTTTGAATTCAAAATTCTGTTTTCAAGGGTTTGGAATTTTACACGTATGTGTTTGCGAATGTACTTTAGCTACTTTAGCACACATTTCAGTTTTAGAGGTAATGCAAGGAAACATTTCAAAAACTGAAAGTTAAATGTTTCTACTTTCAGTTTTCACTTTTAGGTCAACTGCTGTCATAAAGGAGCAACACTTTAAAGAGAATTTTGATGAATAATTCAAAGTTACAGTAGCAAAACGTATGTAGGCTATTATCAGAAGAAAAAAAAAGTGAACATAAATTCAACATTAAGGGTGTACAACAGCATGTCACTGTGGCAGTACCCTTCAAAAGAATAACTTTGTACCTATAAAAGGTGTGTTTTTTGTTTCTTAATTTAGCAATATGTACTATGTGTAAGGTACTACTGCTCATTCGGTCTGAGTAATGTACAAAGTTGTCCTGCTGAGGATATGCTCTTGAATTTGAATTTTCATGATCTATAGACTTGACATAATGGTGCCTTGGAAACCAGTTTAAAGCCAGTTTTCAGAAATGTTGCTTGTTAAGTCATTAACTGATTGGCCAGCAAGTAAGCAAAGCAGATGTCTTTGATTTCGGACACAGCCTCGTTCAAATCAGATCAGGTTCTATTTGCCCTCCACAACAACTGGTCCCTGTCCTCATGTGATGTTTATTCTTTTAAAATCTTAAAATGTAAAAAAAAAAAAAAGTTTCAGCGTATTTTACAGCAAAAATCTATATGGAACTGTTTCGATTGGCTCAAGGGAACACTCAAAAGTACTGTTTCCCTTGTTGGTTTGTATAGTACTCATCAGTCTTTAAAACCCCTCACCTGCATTTCATTTGGTTTAAACAGTATTGTATGTATTAGTAATCGCCTCAAATTGCCATTCCCATTTTTTTAACATGCCATTTTGTTAACATTTCCCATTTGGAAATAAAAAAGAAATACAGTATTTTACACTCTTTACAAACTTTACTCTTTATTATTATCAATTAAATCCCTCAAAAACAGTTTCAAGCTGCATATTTTTTTCTCTGCATATTTTAACTGCAGCATTCGCACTAAGCAAGTAAAGTTTTTGTGTTAAGCATATTTTTGTCATTTGTTGTGTACTGAACTCAGCAGAAAAGTTAAAAACTCATTGTGCACTTATCAGTCTTTTACAATACAGTCTTTTTAAAAAAAAAAAAAATTATAAATAGTGGCATTTAATATTATCGCTTATTGTGTCATTAATGCTAAGTGATCCTTATGACCAAAATTTTAGAGAGCTGCTAGAAAGTTATAATGAGGGAAGCATGTCTGACTGAACCTAGGCTACATACAAAAGTACTGGTGCCCTCAGGACAACAACTCCAAAGAAAAGAGACCACAGTGTTAACAAGCGTAGATGCCACTCCACGCTGTGTAGCCCGATCTCACGTCTAATTCGTACAATATTTGCTAAATCGTACTTATTTTGAATAACACAATTCGTATGAATGACCTAACGGTACCTAACCCCGCCCCTAAACCTATTTTTTTATTATTATTGTGTGTGTGATCTGTAAAAAAGTTTAACAAATTTTAACCACTGACTCTAAATCGAAATGGCAAACAAACACAAAGTAAAAAAAAAAAAGCCTTTAAATTTCATGCAAATAAATCCTGATCATGGCTACATTTATTTAAATATTTAGATATACATGGTTAATAGTAGAGTCCATGGAACATGGTTTTTATAAGGCTCCATTAAGAATAATCATTGAAAGTGATACATTATATAAGATGTTTCATTATTTATTTTTATATATACAGTATATATATAATTATTATTATATAATGAATTAGACCCTCTATCTACACTCAACAAAAATATAAACGCAACACCTTTGTTTCTGCTCCGATTTTTCATGCGATGGACTTTAAGATCTAAAATTCATTCCAGATACACAATATTACCATTTCTCTCAAACATTGTTCACAAATCAGTCTAAATGTGTG